>JABBWL010000280.1:0-80408 GCA_016758765.1 Suillus cothurnatus
CAATCATAGTCAATATACTTGTGGTGTAAATTAACTCGTCATGAACAAACATACACAAGCACACGTTGCGCAGCTGAAATTTGATATGCAAAGGACGGTAGAAGAATGTTGGCAAGGTGAGATAGGGTGAGATTCCTCCTAATTGGGCGGTGATAGTCATAGTGCAATCAATGCCATTAATGTGAATTGCGCACTTGTTCCTGGTGACAAAATCGTACAAAGCAGCAGCGAGCACATAAGCGACATGCACCATAGTTGTCGAGAAGCATCTAGGCGATTCAAATGATGAGCGTGGCTTGGCAGTGACACGGGAAAAATCGATTCACAGAAGCTTTAACAGATCATAATTTTCCACATCTCGTCATCCTCGGCGCCTAGCAAACACTGGGACTTGTCAACTATGCGACACACGTTTGACCTTGACTGGCGTCCATGGTTGCAAGTTGATGTGATAGCATCAATGCATCATTTCCGATGGCCGATTGGCCCTCGCTCAGTGAGGGAATAGTAGCTGCGTGCGCAGTAATGCAATTACAGCTAGTGTGAGCCATCCAAGATGGTTGCGGGGGACGCAGATTGATCGACTTCTGTTGATTTCATATTTTCGTAACAGCCTCGAAGCGGAGTATGCGGATGGTGCTAAGGCTATGCCGCGAACCCCAGAGTCATGGCTCATGAGTATATACTTGCCTCACTCTCTGGAAAGGAAGATCTTGACGTGTGGCATGAGTATGTACGATACGGCAAAGCCGCAGGTACCTGACATTGATTGTTTATGAAAAACCGAATAGGTAGTACTTAGCAAACGCGTGGCCTGATACGCCATCGATAATTTGATTCGGGCGCCGCGAGGTTCGGTTCCTTCGTGAGCAGTTGCGGCGGCCCGAAACAATGTTGTGAGACCCAGGCTACGGAGAAAACAGCTTGGCCATCATGCCAAGGGCTTCTGATAGGCGTGTGATACAGGATTTCGAACACCTCGAAGACTAGACAAGTTGAAGTTCTTGGAACCGCCAAGTGCGGGTCAGTCATGATGACACGATAGCTGGCCAATAATCGACTTTGCCGCGATGATGATGACGATGATGCTTGGCTTAGCCACAATGGCCGGGTGCTTCGGAGACCCTTCAGGCTACTTTTTTTTAAAAAACCTGTGCGGCGTACGTGAACACATCGAAGGTGGAGATGGTCTGAGTTCATTTCTGGGCGCGTACTACTTTTCGAACGTGCGAAGAGAGGCGAAGCGCTGGCTCCGTTATCTCAAAATGGAAATTAATGTTCTTTCATAAAAAGCTCTCCTGTTACTTGCACTAACAATACCGCTTTCGCCCTGCCACATCCACAACCGCTTACTAGATATTAGTAACCACCAAGGGCCAACTATATAACCACAGAGCTTTTTTGCCTTTCCTTCAACGCAGTCCTCCGAAGTGACTCATCTGTACCACCCCAACTCAACTTTCATGGACCGCTTCTTCGCTCCAAACACTTCAGAGGCATTGGCCCACACCCATTAACGTATGTTCAATTCCTTTTACGGTTATAGCATTACCTGATCTTTGCGTGGCATGCCAGTGAAAATTGGTTCACTTGGGACCAAGACCATCCTTCGTTCAACGAAACCCTCGTTGCAGGATGTGCATCCTACCAAGCATTCACGCGTTACCTCTCAGGTTCCGACCTATTCATCGTACCTCGGTCCCGTAGCGAACTCGAAGGCGTTTTGTGAGCACCGTTTGTTTTCCGGACTTAGTTTGCCCTCTCTTATTCGCTTGCTTGTTAGGCGACGTTACGCGTATGATAGCATACATAACGCCATAGCTGTGTCACGGCAAACTCTTCAAAGAGGTGGATATAGCCGAGTTAGTGGAGCGTTATTTGTTATTGCTCCCCAAGCTGACTCATTTTGACTAGACGTGCTCCCTGGCAGAAAAATCAATTCGCGAGGTTCTAAATACAAATGACAATGCAACCGTCCTACTCAATTTGCATGCCCCCCAATCCGAGACATTCACAGGAACGGACGTGTCCCTGCCTAATTCAAATACCCGTATCAGAACTTGATGTCATTTTCCTCGCATCGGCTCATTTCGTCCAACCGTTTATCCTCGGCTCCCCACTGATATTTTTTCCACCGTGGCTTGTTGGGATCTTTGTTTTCGTTATCCTCTCGATCTGGTTATCTATAATCGCATCTGTAATACTCCCCACAACCAATTAGTTTTACGCACTCTGTATGTCCTACTGCAATTCAATCATTCATTGATTCAATTCATCATTATTTTGAACTTTGATGAGTTTATCATTAGGGGATACAACCAATGCATTGTGCGCTATTATATAATACCATCTCGTTTGTTATAATTAGGCACAGGAAGTGCATTCATATCTGCAACATGTCACTGGCTCATACATTCCCCGCACTGACTGACAGATCGACTGCACCCCGCACTCCGTAATTACTCACGCCGACCAACAATGTAACGGTCTGCTGATGCTTGTGCGAAAGCGGCAGCCAAATCAATGCCAGCGGCGGGCGATGGACATAGGAATTTATAGAGTGTGTAGCCTAGGGCTAGCCCGTACCGCTAAATGGATCTTTTCGAGAACGGCAGTCCCGCATCACCGTATCGGCAGATACGTGTGAGGGCCACGGTTCTAGGGGCATAATCTCCAAACTGTACGGCACCTCGCACGTATTTGGAAGCTGGAATTATATTGGAGTCTGCTACTGATCAACCCACGGCCATACAACGTTTCAACGGGGATTAATATTAGGTCGCGCTTCTACAAACGAGAGCACGTAGATACTGCGGGGCGGCATATAGATACTCAAACTGGTCGCGCACGTTCACATCAATTATTATCCGCCGCATCAGTCTAAACGTTTGCGCATATGCATATGGTTATCTGCCCATCAGCTACACGCGTAGAACCTATTAGTTCCTGCTCGAACGGACAGGTGAGATGACAGCGGACATGACACGAACGAGCGCCGTGACGCTATCACTGCCTTGCGAAATAACGTTGGTGACAGACTCACCCATGCCGAATCTTTCATCAGGCCTTTCTGCTATTGGCGAGCTGAACTAACACACCTATGACATATGTCAGTTTCAGGGAATTATCCAGTTCGCGCAGTACTGAATAGGCTGTTATCTGTCGTTATGCAAGGGCCACCCTAGATTGCATCGCCGGGGTGTTTACACAAATAGGTGAATACTAAACGGCAGAATGGGAATGGTGAGTTTGGTCGTTACGAACACCGATCACCAAACACAAACGGATAGCGCCGTGCTCACAACACATCCGCAAGTCTCCGCCATCTCGACACTTTACCCTCACGAGCCTTTTCCTTCAATATAAAGCGTTCCTCTTCCTCATCGATCTCCCGTTTGCCTGTGATGAGATCGACCTTTGACGATGGTATAACCTGGGTCCGGTAACGAAGTTTATACCCAAGCCAGAATATAAAAAACAACGGTACTGGGAGGTATGACCTAATCATCAAAGACTGTGAGGAAGCCTGAGAACGTGAATGTGAATACCCTCACGTGATGAACAATCCAGGCGTAAAGGGCAGGAAAGTATTAAACCCTGCAATTAAAACACGTTCTCACGTTAGCTTCATATTGTAACTGGATAGTCAAGCTACCTTTGAAGAGTAAAATTATTCCAGTTGAAATCAGGACGAACCAAGAGCCTAGCGGTTGACCCGGTCCCTTATACGGCAGACTATCGCGTGAGACGCCTTGAGCCTTGAGCGCCTGCATAAAGCGTCTACACCTGTTCACGCGATGCCATATTTACCGAAGAACGACTGCTCACATGTGACTATAAGCAATTGTCATCCAGGTAATGGCCCCAAACGCAGAAAGGAGGTTGACTCCATATGCGAATACTGGTACCACTATGAATCGATGCGAGGTCACTGGCTAGGTAGAGCTCACCCGTAGAGCTTGAAGTGCTCGCGTTCAAGAACGTTAAGCAGATGAATGACGATACAACGAGCAGAGACACCCAAGGAACACCTCTTTTATTTACTTTCGCGAATATCCGGGGCGCCTTTCGTTCTATCGCGAGACCGTAGAGTGTCCGGGACGCGATGTATAGATCACTATTGGCAGCACTGATGGTAAAGAGGAGAATCATCGCATTAATAACATGGTTGAGCCCTTTAATTCCGACCAGAGTTACGCCTAAACGGAATGAAAAGGTTGGTTCCATAGATCAAGAGACACGCAATTGATGACCCACCAACAACGAAGGGTGATGCTGCTGCCCCTGCACGCGAGCTATTGGCGACCAATAGTTGCTAGAAGTAGATATATTGAAAGTATAAGTCAGTTGTCTCCCGATAGGCTTACGTACAGTGCTGGTGCTCGGTACGATAAGACTAATCGCAAACACGCATCCGATATAGAACACGAAGATACGAAAAAATGTCGACTTGATAGCTCTGGGAATCGTTTTTCTCGGGTTCTGTGCCTCTCCGGCCGTAACCGCAACCAATTCGCTGCCAATGTATGCAAACAACGCAGTGGTTAACGTGCTCCAGAATCCAAGAAAGACAGCAAGTTGCTTATTGTGCACCTCGTCGACAAGGTAGCTGCCCATGGGTCCGTTTGGTTGCCGCCAGTATCGGAATCCAATGCGATCGTGTTTTGGGTTTCCTCCGAGATCGATGATAATGCCAAGAAGAAACAAGCCCATCAGGGATACAACCTTCAGGCCGCTCATCCAAAACTCCAACTCTCCAAAGAATTCTATACCGAGCAAGTTCATGATAACAACTGGAGATATCATTAGACGGCTCAAGGAGATGTTGGCTCGACTCACCGAGGATGATGTACATTGCTACAAGTCCACTAGAATGAGATTCAGGTCAACGTGTTGGATAGCGTTCATACCTGACCAGACCTCGATGGGCACCGAGAGTGTCCAATATTGCATCACAATGCCAGCTGCATTGACGTTACTCGCAGGAGCAATGAGGTACTTGATAAGATATATCCAGCCTAGCGCAAAACCAAGAGCTGGGTCCACAAAACGCGTTGCATACCCAGCAAAACCCTTCTTATGTGGGAGATAAGCAGTCATCTCCCCCAGGGCCGCAAGAGTCAAAAAACAGATGAGACCGACGAACAGGAAACCGAGACAAAGACCGAGGGGACCACCCTGAACCAAAGCAGTTCCGGAGCTCATGATTAAACCTGTCCCGATAGTCCCACCTAGCTGGGTCTCAGTGAGTATGGTAAGTAACTGAAAAGCGGGCAACCGACTGCTATCATAGACATTTGGCGGGCCTTAAGCCCACGGTGTAGCGTGCCCTCATGTGGGTCTTGTAGATCTTCCGCATGATAAAACTTCTCGTCTACTTGCTCAGTAGTAGACCCACTCAGGCGTTTGCTGGTCATGATAGTGTCCGATGCGGGAACAACTGCAAAAGATGAGAAAAAGTCATGCGAATATATTACATCTCCTCGTAATTTCTTTGCGTACAAATTACCACAGTCCTGTTAGATGGGGTATACGACTAAAATAGCCAGGTATACACATGGTCACTAGTCAGTCAGGTGCGCCGGTCGGCAACAAGTATCGCAAGATAAGGGCAGGTATACATACATGGATCACAATTTATGCCTGATTTCTCTATTGGCAATTTTTCTGAAGCGCTCAGAAGGTATTCCACTGCTAAATCTGTCCGCTTGAGCATAACTCTCTCGCAAATTCACGGCGTGAAAGTTGTTCTTATCGTTCAAACCAGCTTTGATAAGGGTTTTGATAGCGAAGATAGAGGCAGGCACTAGACCATCGAGTTCCTTCTTAAGATGTTGGTGAACTGCAGAGTGGAATTCTTCCGTTGATTTCGATGGAAAAATCTTGCTAAATCATTATCAGCATGGGGTAGGCAAAGTTGGACGCGGGAACACACTTGACAAATCCACATTCAAGCATCTCTGATGCGCTAATCTTCTTGTTAAGAATGAGGACCTCGTTTGCCTTGGCGATTCCCACTTCACGATATCATGACGAAAGGTCACAAGACAATGAAATCACTTACTGCGGTTGACGAATGAAACACTAGCTCCTCCTTCCACTGCAATGCCTGGGAGGGTGCAAGTCTTCAGCGTGTATCAAAGAAAACAATCAAAGGCGCGTACCCAGGAATGGGAAACCGACATTCAACCAAGCTCCTGGTACGGCGTATATGAAATCAAAGTTGCCAAGGAAAGCTACGGAAGCCTATTAGATATGGTGCGTATACCATTCATGGTGAACGTACCAGCTGCTATGCCTAACCTCAAGGTTGTCATTTAACCCGTTTGCGAAACATCCAGAAAGGAAGATGCGTACCCATCACCGGGCCATTTAGAGCTGCAACAAGAATTTTACTGTGACTATAGATCTTTTATCGCAGGGATAATCAGTCGACGACACTATAGAAAAGTAAGTATTGCAACGTACTGCGTGTGTGCAATCCGTGTTCGCAGGCACTACTCCATGGACGAGATAATCCCTCAACGAGCGTTCCGGGGTCGTAGTATTCGAATTGTCAGGGTTCGTGCCTGTTTTCTTCACGTCCGTGCCACTTTCCGGAACAATGAGCACTATGAGCAACGAAACGCTTGCCCTATGGACCGCAGACTTACGCACAGAACCACTTCCCATTTGCTGTGTAAATATGAGTTGGTGTCAGAAACAACTGACACAAAATTGGAAGCTTGCTTGCCTTGCCATACAGTTGCTACTACATCTTCTCTTTTATCGATGGCCCGCAATGAGTTGGCAAATTCGTTATAGTCTGCAAGTCGATAGCTGCTCAGCCAACGTAGTTTATTCAACTACACCGCAAACCTTCCGGTGTCAGCGCATTCAGACGGTGAGGTTCGTTCAAGGTTATCGTCGCGATGCCCTCAGAAACATTCACCGAGATTTTACTTGCAGGCATGGTTAAGATGGTGTCTAAGAAGGCAAGGATTTAGTCACAAGCGGAAGAAACCTTGGTTGCTGCGGTGTGTAAATAGTGTATCTCAAATACACATGTGCATGAATGAATAGCCGGTTACAACCGGTTTCGGTGCGGCGTCGACATAGGTAAATACTAAATACATACTTTTCAAAATGCCGAACTTCAATCGAGCCACTCAACTTGAACGTCTACAGCGATGTCTATCTTACACATCTCAGCGAGCATCATGAAAGACCCCGCTACAAACGTCTCCATGACATTAACACGTAACTACCACGACGACCCTCTTAGAGTCCTAGTGGCAGAGCTATTGCTGCGGGCAGAACCGGTAGAACCTGGCAGAACCACAGATTTTTTGATGGTACTAGAAGTGTCTAGATGGATGGAAGACCAGTTTCAATGGAGTCAAAGTTCCAAGTCCACCATCATTTGCATCATGAATCATGATCTGTGACCACATTCCCATCCTGCCGCAGGTGGCAACCGTCAGACCGGGTTATCCCTCGTGAGTCGTCAACCCCCAAAGTCAAATATTCTCCCGGCCCTTTCAAGATGTCCTTCCCGTCCACATCCCAGCCTAAGGCAACCGAGGTTCTGCACAGCTGCATGTTTTGGAGTTCTGCTCACAACACTATCACGGTGACTCTTTCCTTCTTTTTCAGCCTCGCAGTGGACACGCACCACTGAACAAACACCTCCATCGCATCACAAAAGTCCCAAGCCTTATCTGCCGACAATGCCACCAGCGCGAAGACACTGTCCACCACTTCCTCATTACCTGCTCAGTGTGCAAGACAGCGCCATGCGCTTCAGAATGAACTAAGCTCCTAGCTAGTCATCTCAAGAATCTGTTGAACAACAGACAATCAAACCTTTAGTCCACTTCATCGCGAGCACGCACAGATTGGAACAAATATTCGGGGATGCCACTTCCTGCAGACGACGACGAAGGAGTATGAACGACGCACCTATACCCTATTGCCTTAGTCAGCTTTAATTGTCCTTGCATGAATCATAAAAGCACGCAGCATTTCACACTATACACCTGTAAGTGTTTTTGTCTACCATAGGGCATCGCCCCAACGAGCAATAAATGCTGATCTAAAAAAATTTAGACATCCGAGTAACCTGGCCCATCATCTGCCCTTATTAATCATAGGTTGGCTGGGTCCAGTATACCCTTGATCGTATCTGTGGTGGCCCGCAACTCAAAAGGAAAGAGTATCTTCCAGGCTGCCTAGGGATGAATATCAGAGACCGTGGCTTGAATCTTTCCCTAACCTCTACCTTCAGAATATTTGTATCGGTCTCCCATAGGCAGACCGAATATAATGACTCAGTGAGTGCGGTCAATAAGGTTTCCTGTAGCTGTAGTACTACAAACCAAAACAGAATGGAGTCAATTGTTTCTTCGCTGCATAAATGATTCGTAAAGTTCGGGACGTTGCTCAGCCCTCATGATTATGACGGACCGACCTCGAGGTTGTATGAGAGTATATTCATGAGACCTCAAATATGCTTTAGCTTCAGCCAAACTGGAAAGCAGACATGGAGGAGGGAGTATTATTGAATCAAGTGAGCAACGACCCCCACTTCTAATAATATATTACACCCCCCTTCCAAATTACCTAATCATCCTCTCGTGTCTTCGACCCAACCTCCGACGACAAGTCTCCAAGTTTGAAGCTGAAGCGCTGAAGCTCGAAGTGTTGAAGCACTTTTGAAAGCCCTTTCCCTCTCCCTTAATTCTCGAGTGCATTTGAGAAATCGTGCAGAATGCCTACTGCAATCAACGGTATAGCTACCAAATCCAATGCCAACGGAAAGGCCATTAAATCCAAAAACCAGCTTCGGCGGGCAAAGGCAAAAGAAAAGAAAGTCCTTGCCGCTCAAACGACACCTGTGCGTTTCACGTCTGTCTGAAATTCGAAACTGTGAATCTATGGAATTGAATTATAGTTGCAGGAGCTCGATGGAAACTCTGACACGGTGAAGCAAGAGGAGGATGGGCCTTTTGGCAATGTCGAGTACGTGATTGAGCAGCTGGATGTCAAAGATCCAGCTCTTGTGGTCTTCTCCGACATTTTTGCACGTTTCCAGGCTCCCCAGGACTATGCAGAGGTGCGTCATATAATGTCCACCCACCTCCACTCCCTTAGTTCACGCAAATTCTAGACAAAGGATTCGGAACCCACAAAAGGGGAGGTTATCTACTCAGACGATGATATGGAATCAGATGCAGGTTCAGACGCAGAGGAGAAGAAACCTCTTTCGAAAAAGAAGCAACGCAAGATGGCCCGTCTGACAATTGCAGAGCTCAAGCAGCTTGTGGCGAAACCCGAGGCAGTCGAATGGACGGATCCTTCAGCCGCTGACCCAAGATTACTGCTCCACCTCAAGAGTTACCGCAATACTGCTCCTGTCCCTGCGCACTGGAGTGCAAAACGAGATTACCTGCAAGGAAAACGTGGTATCGAGAAGCCACCATTCCAACTCCCTTCGTATATAGCAGATACGGGTATTGCGACAATGAGAGATGCAGTCAAAGAGAAGGAAGCTAACATGTCGTTAAAGGCCAAAACTCGTGAGCGAGTGCAGCCGAAGATGGGCAAGGTCGATATCGACTATCAAAAACTACACGACGCCTTTTTCAAGTTTGCGACAAAGCCAGTGGTTACTGGCTTTGGCGAGATGTAAAACTTTTGATTCTTTTCATTTACTTTCGCTTATCCTTTTGCTTGTTAGGTACTACGAGGGGAAGGAGTTTGAAACGTCGCTGAAAGAGAAACGACCAGGAGATTTGTCGCCGGAGCTTGTTGAAGCGCTATCGATTCCGCCACTTGCACCTCCACCTTGGTTAATTAGCATGCAAAGATTTGGCCCTCCTCCAAGCTACCCGACTTTACGGATTCCTGGTCTCAATGCACCCATACCCGAAGGGTGAGTGTGGCACATTTTGATGAGCTCGAAGTCATTGATCACATCTTAAGTGCTCAATGGGGTTTCCATCCCGGTGGATGGGGTAAGCCACCGTTGGACGAGTATAATCGCCCTCTATACGGTGATGTGTTTGGTGTGTTGCCGAAAGTCACTGATGCGAATGTATGTGAAGAAGTTTTTATCAAATAACTTTCTCTTACGCCACTCTTCGCAGATTGGAGAGCCAATTGACAAGAATACGTGGGGAGAACTGGAGCCTGAGGAAGGCAAGTTCATTTCTATCATCCGCATTATCGTAAATGCTGAGAGAGCCTACAGAGGAGGAGGAAGAGGAGGAGGAAGAATCGGAGGAGGAGGACGAGGAAGAAACCACTGAAGGAGCACCGGTTGACGGCCTTCAAACACCTTCCGGCCTGGAAACGCCATCTGGCATGGCCAGCGTTGTCTCCACTGTCGCCGGGGGGCTTGAAACACCCGACTTCTTGGAGCTGCGGAAGACGTCGTCCAGACATCCATCAGACGTCTCAGAGAGTGGACCAAGGTCACTATATCAGGTTGTACCGGAGAAACAAACATCCGTGCGTGGGCTCATGGGTAGTGAGCGTGGGTATGACGTCAGTCAAGTTACTAATCCGCACAACCTTCCCGTGCTTGGGGAGGAGCGGGGAACGAAGGTACGTAAAAATATTGTTTTTTTTATGTTCAGCAAAGAGATTGATCACTGTTACAGCGTAAGGCAAATGGTGTCGACATTTCTATCGATGCAGGTGAGATGGAAGGCATAACGGAGGATGAGCTACGGCGAAAATACGAGCAACATTCACGAGGTTCGGCAGGAGTAGCGGGATCAAAAGAAGACTTCTCGGATATGGTAGCGAAGGAAATGGCGAAGAAGAAACAAAAGATGGATCGCGAGCGGGATTCAAAGAAGGGCAAGGAATTCAAATTTTAATCCGACCCTGCGCTATTCCTTGTACATTTGCTGCTTTCCTGCAGGCTTGTAGTATCCGTTTATCATTATATCTCTTTGTCTTTTGCCCCCATCATTATGAAGTTGTTAATTTTATGAATGGTGCCAGGGCAAGAATATTTGATGGAATTGATGATCATGCATAGGTTTATGTGTGCATGTGAAGAGCAGGCTGTGCATTTCGGCGCCTAGTAGTTGTCAGCTTTGTTAAATCTGCTTGCTGTTGTGCGGAAAAAGTGACTTGAACTAGGCACGCGGCGCCTCCCCTTCCACTCGTTTCACTCTCTTGCGTTGGATATCATATTCCTCAAGGAATGTCGCAAGTGAAGATGTGAGAGCTCCGATTCTTACTAGTACCGTCACTCAACAAGTATTCTCAGTGCGCTCCAGCCACCCCCAAATGTCGATTTTGTCGTCGGTCAGTGCAAAAACTCTTATGCTTGAACCTTTTTATGACACAATACTTTTAGGCTATCCCGGCATACCTCCGGCCGCGAAAGATCGCCCTCAAGCAGCAGTCAAAGGTGTACGTGCTTGTTCTTCACAACCCTTGAGTTGGCTTCTTACATCTGCTAGGCCGTCGAAGTGCGCGTGGGGCCACAGGGCGCCAAAGCAAATGGGTCCGTGTTGAGCTTAAGAAGATCGAGACACTCCCTGGCGGTGGCCAGACGAACTCTTACTTTGACTTTGTTGGCTCAAGTCCGATAAATCTATGGCAGTCGAGCGAAGAGTATGGGTTACTAGAGTCAGTGAGTGGTGTAACTATCCCTGTGTAAATATCTCGGGGTCTGAGAGCTAGCGACAGCAAGACCTCCCGTTTCATATCCGTATACCTGAGTCTATTCCGCCAAGTATTGCCCTTGAAAGAGGCGGTGAGTGGCGACTGCGCAAACACAATTCTTATCTGATGGTCACTTTGCGTAGCTGGCATCCGTTATGAGCTAGTCGCGACTGTTTGTACTCTTGGGAAGAAGTGAGTCTTCTAGTCAGACCTTGAGTAGCGTGAGTTGACTTGCCATTCACAGAGGTTTCTTCCGCCGCCGTAAAACTGTTGTAACATCTCAAGCCACTACTATCATTATTGACAAGCACGAACTCCACTCAACGTGGCCTGTATACGCACAACCAGAATCACGCACCGTCAAACAAGATGGTGTACATCTCACAGTGGAGCGCCAACGAACATGCTTTGGACCAGGCGACCGTGTGTCTGTCATGGCTATCCTCAAATCCGACTCAGTGCATCCGGTTGTCCTCCGTGGATTCGAGTTCTCTCTCAAAGAAACAACTATATTTCGTGCTAGTACTCAGACTGGCCAAACTGGCAAGCGCAGTGCTCCGCAGGTCAAAACTGGGCTGGTTGGCGAACAAAAGGTGCCTCTCAACGTCACGTTGTTTGGTGGCATGCAGCACAAGGCGGAAGTTGGGTGTTTGATCCCGAACACACATACCACTACCACGCTCAATGCTGCGAGGCACATTGACATAACATATGCAATCATAGTCAAAGCATGGTTTGGTTCGATGCAGGCAGTTACTATAGAGCTTCCTGTTATCGTCTCGAACTGGCCAAGGTGAGGACTTCAGTCAATATTTTATGGTATATATCTAACTGAAGTACAGGAGTGTGTCTGAGGAAGCCGTTAGGTAAGTGATGCTCACTGTTATGACTGATCTATACTAAAAACCATTTTAGGCGTATTGGTCCTGCCCCCAGCCTTTGTATGACCCCATCAAGCACCGCAGCCGCGATTCCGGCTCGCCCTCTCACCGGCAACTCACAGATTTCTGATTACAACTCCTCCGCTCAAGGGCATGGACGCACACCCTTGACACCTCCGGCCTCATCCATCAAGTACAATACTACTCCCAACGCACAGAATGGCGATAACCAAGACGACGATCTTGAAGTCGATGAGGTCGGCGCTCTCCAGAGTCTCCAGTCGCGTGTTCCAGGCACAATAGAACACCCAGGCTACGGCTCGTCAGCACAAATTCCCATGGGTAGCATTCGGGAGGACAGTACCGTCGCCGTGCGCCCCATCGGTGGCTCGGGGCGCAGACGACGTGGCTCGGCTACTGCTGGGACGCAAAACCGCCTCACAATCACTAATATCAGTGATCGGGATGCAGAGGTACGGGAGGCTGTGGAACAGGCACAGATAGCTGCCAGACAACAACAGCCGACAACGCCACCGATGAGGGGTCAACGTTCGTGGCTCTCCGCCGAGGATGAAAAGAAGAAACTGTATGAGAGTGCGAGGGCTAAGGTTGAGCAGGTCCAGGGTAGTGCTGTCATGGCTCCACAATCCAGTGAAACAGTGAGTAGATCCTGCTTAACATCCCAATCTCCGCTTATCTTCCTTGCAGTCCTCACAAACGAAAGGTTCTCCTTCCCGTGCTGCCTGGCCAACAGCAGAAGAAGAGAAAGTCCGTTTGTTGACAAAGCCCAAGCCACTGCCAAACGTACTCAAGCACTTGGTGCCTCAAGCCACAGCCGAGAGAGTTCAGACGTCAACGGTTCGCCTGGACTCTCGAATTCCTCTCGCAGCCTCAATGCTCTGTCAGCAGGTGCCGCCCTTTACCAACACGCGGTATCCTCCATGAATAAGAACCCCACGAACTACACAAACCCCAATGCCAGTGCCAACGTTAGCCCCGCGCGCTCTCCCAACCCGCCCTCACCACCTCTTTCGACATCATCCAAGATCGTTCCACACTACCCGTCCGCCGAGGAGGAGAAAGCCGTCTTAAAGCGGTACCATGAGGCCAAGCTCGCCGTCGATCGGAGCCAGAACACCCAGTACGCTACTCGCGAAGGAATCTCGTCATCTTCAGCAGCACCTGTCGCGTACGACACTCTCTACCCCTCATCCAGCATTTCTCGGAGCGCGTCCTATGGCGCGCAGCCAAGTGGGTCTGATATGCCCCCGCCGTTTGATGGGACGAATGGCCAGCCACAGTATCTAAATGAAAAGGAGAAGCTGAGGAGGCACCACGAGGCACAGGACGCGGCCGCTATGGCTGCACAAAGTTCTGCTGATGCTGACATGTCGCCCTCATACACAGCCTCCCCATTATATTCTCCACCCGCACAATCTTCTGCAATTAGCGCCCTATCAGAGAAGGAACTACTCCGGCGGAAATTCGAGGAACAAGACGCTGCAGCACTTGCCCAGCAGCAGCCTCAACCTCCCCCTCCACGGGCCGTCAATGGCTCACGCCTCCCGCCTCCTCCCGTTACACCTTTGAGTGGCTACAGACCACTCACAGCAGCAGAGGAGAAGGCACAACTACGTGCTAAATACGCCGCCGAGGAACAGCAAGCCAATGGCAACGTGCCCGCATCTGCGTCAGGTTTCAACTCTCACCACCCTTCGCCATCGAGTGCCGTTCCCTCGTCAGCACCGCCTCCTCCTCCGCTCATGCCACGTCCGCCCGCTGAGTATATCCAGGAGACTCAGGAGGAGGACGCTCGCGTGCGGTATTATGACAGAATAAGCATGGGAGTTGACAATTCGCCTATGCGGGTTGGGTCCCCGTTGGCGAAACCTGGGATACAGCTCGATATGCGCCCATTCACGCCATTCAGCGTTGGGCTATACGATCCTGGCAGTCCTGCGGCACAGCGGCTCCCACCGCCACCTCCCTGGCCGCCGCAGAATTGATTTCTGCAATATGAATAACCATCTCAACGATTTATTTCTTGGATTTTACCACAAGCTATTAATGCATTTTCTTCATTCTTCCCGGTTGTGTCACTGACAAGTCGGTCAGTGTATTTCTGTCTATCGTTACATTTTTCGACGCATTACAGCACTACATATGACAGTAACGTTATAATAACACACAGTGGTGACAGTATCGTTATAGCTCTACAGTGTTCCAACATTCCTTACGCCCATCATGCCACCCATCCTGCTATTTATTCATCTTTTCCTCTTAGTCCTGATACCCTCTGATGATGATGTCGATTCTGTCGGACCCGATAATGAGCCAACATCTGCTATGTCTGATTTGCGCTTGCGGCCCCGCGTGGAGTTCGCACTTTGGGTTGTTTGCATCAAAGACGCAGCCATGTCCACGCCGCCATCCTGAGAAGCAACACCGTCAAGGAATGCATTCACCTCTTCACTCGGCACTTTTTTGTCCACGCCAGCTCCACGCGCCGTTGACGAGTCCAGCTTGTCTGCTAGCCTCAAGCTCTCCATATCTGGGTCTTCCTCACCCTGGCCCGTATGCCCGGCCGCATCATGCCCCAGATCCATCCCGTTAAGATATGAGCCAATATCGAAAGAATCTTGCCCCGAGCCTACCCCATAGGGATCATCGAGATGCGGCTGCGCGCCGTCAGTGGCGTCGAAAGTCGACGGGTCGAGGCCGAGGCTCTGAATAAGGGATTGGATGTTCGTCTCCAGCGAGTCAACATCTGTGTTGATCTCATGTGCTGTAGAGTAGGTCTTCTGTAGGTGATCGTCGTGTGCTTCGAAAGCCGCTAGGTCGGCGCCACCACTTTGCGAGAGGGAGTATGGGCTGGGGTAGTCGGTCTGAAATGCGGCAGGGTCGTAGGGCATCAGCTGAGTTGGGTTGGCATTTATGTGCTGCTGCGGTAACTGGGGTTGCAGCTGCGGCTGGGATTGCGGCTGGTTGGGGAAAGGCTGCTGTATGATGGACTGTGGTATCATTCCTTGTGTGTGTCCATCTGAAAATGAGAACCCACCCCCACCAAGAGCAGCTATCAGTTTCTGCATCTGCACAGGAGATGAGAGCACCTGGGATAGTGCGGCATGAATGAGGGCGTCATTCTGTGGGGAAGGCGGAGGGGGTGTTGTGGTTAGGGAAGTGAAGGCAGGCGCAGAGACTGAGTGTTGAATCGGGGTAGGGCGAGAGAAGGAGTTATTTGGCGAGGTGGGTGGGGCGGCATTTATATTTGATGGGTTTGGATTGATGGCGTTGACAGTGTTGTTAGGGGCGATGTTGGGGCATGACGTGGTATTTGCATCTACTGAGGGAGTTGGGGCATCAGGAAGAGAGGGTTCGACGGACGCAAATCGGGGTGAAGTGTTGCACGAATGGCCATACTCAGATGGGATAGCGGAAGGTGTGTCCAGAGTTGCGAAAAAATCTGTAAAATCATGTAGACAGGCCGTCAATGCCGAAACACACGTGCAAATAGAAGACGTACCCATTTCAGAAGACTTTGCACTATCTATGCTGGTCTTCTGCTGGTCCTCCGTGGTCTCAGTAACGTCGACACCTTTCTTTGCACCGCTTCCTCCGCCACTGCGTCCATCGCTAATCATCAACCGCTGTGGTTTCCTCGCGACGATTTCACCCCCCTCACCACCACTGACAACGCCACCTCCACCTATATCATCCTTGCGTATTGGATTGTCTGCATGACCGAACACTCCAGCAAGGAATTTGAGAATACGGTTAATGGTGTCCTGGTGTTTCTTATGCCTTTCACGAGCAGCGATGGCTTCTTGCCAAAGATGTTGGTTGGAGGACTTCAGGTCGTTGAGGTCAGCAGAGATGGCAGCTTGATGTCGTTTGATGGCTTGAATACCATTCACAATTGAATTCATGTCCATCAACTGGCCAGGGGTCAAAGCGCCTACAGACGCAGCTGCACCCACGTCTTTATTGGGAACTTCAGCGACGACAGCAGCGACATCGGAGGCAGATGCGGTCTGTTTTTTGCGCTGGATAAGGCAGAGCATATCCGGTTGGCCACGGAGGAAATGAGGGTGCTCGAAGTTCCAGAATTCGGTATCAGAATCCGAACGGAGCACACCTTGTTGGAGATGAGGAATTTTGTGAAAGCCATACATGTTGAGTTGGCGGACAAATGAGGAGAAGTTCTTGTGTTTGAACCAGCGTCCTAGGACTTCGCTTGCAAAGCGCTCTTGGTCGAGGACTATGAGTGTGTCAAGTTCGTCGAATATCGAATAGAGAAAAACTGGCGCTGGGACGAACCAAAGAAAGAGTCACCGGTGTCAGACCATCGAATAAGATCGTGGTCCGAAGGGTCATTAACCATTCTATAGAGCATGATGGTTGTAGGATGTCAGGACTACAGCATCTGTGAGATTAGATTTGACGAAATACGCACTCATATAGTTTCTGGAGAAAGGCGGGCACGAGCTGACGTGCTGGTCTGTTCAGATGCGACGAGCTAGCTCTGGGAGCTACCGCCAGATACATTTGTTGGTCTGTGCTCATATTGTAGTCGATGGAAGAGACGAGAGAATGACTTTTGACAATCTCGGCCACAAAGAGCCAACACGTCAAAACACTCAAACCATAACCTTGTACGTACGTCACCCGCGCTTAATTTCTACTGCAATAATTTTACAAGGACTACGTACAAAAGACGGACGGTATATATGCATGTGATTCGGGTAAGGATCCTAAAAGTTATATGGCTCGAGCCGTTTGATACACTTGGGTTGCGGTCTTTTCCATTCCCCTTTCTTTGGATCTGGCCATAACGAAGCATAGTCCCATTGGGCTTGAAATGGTGGCTCATCGACGGGAAACCCAAAGGGCCAAGTAGGCAAGTAACACATCTCCTACACAACGAGGTTAGTCATTTCACAGACAGGTAACTTGACTTTGTTACCTCGAAATCACAGGCTGGCCGGCATTTCACCCACACGCTCCAGTCTAACCAGGAGATTAACTGCGTCACATCCTCCTTCCATTCACCCAAGAGAGTACGTATGTGATCAGCCTCAGGATGTTGTTCCGGAGGATACAAGGGGTCGACTCCAGTCATCATTCCAGATGCCCACATTTTCGTGACGACGCGGCATATTTCACGCGTAGTTTCCCGCACCGCTTGCACGAGCAAACGTTCAGAGGGCGTCAACGTTGTCCCATGAGCTACTATGGAGGCCGTGTGCAATGTAGCACATTCCCGAAAAACCGGCGCAGCCCACGAATTTGTCACGTTGGCAGCGACGGACGTATGGGGAGGTAGAGCTGCAAACACAGTGTAAGGCAAAACCACGGTGCGCAGTCGTCTCTGAACTTGTTGTGCGTGAACAAAGAGCGACCCATCATCCAGCGTCATGTTCAGAAGGTGCTGCATCATCTCCAGGCGGCTGGCATATCGATCAACCACCATCCGCAAGACGGTCTTCCAGTCAATGCCGCTTGTTGGCACGGGTGGCCGTACTAATGCTTGAGCTAGCCTGTCTTGGACACGTTCTATATCCTCCGATGATATCCCTCCCCCTCGATGATCCCACCGCTCCAAGCCTACACGGCGCGGCACCAAGGAGGGAACGAGAGCGGTGTCGTAGAAAGAGACTAGCCCAGAAAAATCGAGCATAATTCGGGTTTCTCCTGGATACATTTCGCGCCGTGAAGTAGAATGCATCAATTCAACATAATAATGCACTGATGTCCGAGAATAAATCAGACCTATGTCAAAACATGGATATGGTTGCTCACCAGTATGGATGTCCTTTGGCGGAATTGTAGGCAGACCGAAACTGATGCGAATGCTCTCGAGATTTAAAAAGGAAACGACCTCCATGTGAGATGTGAAGTCGCAGATCATGACTTCACTATGACCGTCATTAGTAATACATCACAGAAGAACTATGTACGTATGGATTCGCACAAATTCATTTCCATCCTATAACTCACAAATCAGCATCGGCCATTGATGCATCTCAAAATCCAACAAACTCCAACGAACCTCACAAAGCCATTTATGCCATATTTCTGACCCCATTTACACAGATCCATGATGCGCTGCTTTTCATTTCTTACCCACTCGGGTTTCATTCCCGACCACGCCACGAGATCTTGGGTGTCCATCGTGCCCTCAGGGATTTTTGTAGCGCTGCTTCCGTCAAAATAGAGCACTTTCATCGGCTGAGTGACTTTAAGGGTGAGGTGCCAGCACCCTGTTTCGATTGAACCATGGCTGAAACCTATGGAGTGGTCTGGCTCTACAGACACCCAATCCAGAGCGGTCGGTAAATGTGGACCGGTGATGGATCCATGGTAGAGGAGAGTGCCTACAGGAATAGTCCCTGGAACTATTGTATGACCTACAGGGTGTAAACGATGGGTCGGAGAGTTGTGACATGTACGCGGTGTTCAGTATTTTCAGACATACCATTACGATAACGGGTGTTTGGCCAGTGTTGAAGCAGGGAATTGGCTGTTTCGAATACCAGATGTCCTGTCGCGTTCGCCGCAGGTGCTTCACCAAGATCCCATTGTTCGAGATCATCTTCGATCCCCGTGTAAAAGGATAAAGGCGCATGACTTGACAGAGGTGTTTGTACAGTCAGGACCTGTTTAAATGCAAGGAGAAGCCAAACGGCTACGGCTTTCCTAGTAGACAGCATTCTGACAAAGGGCCAAGGGCTTTCAAGCTGTAAGTTTAGTTATATACTCGGCGCTACATGATCTTCTATCCGATCGAAGCCGGTTGTAAACTTGTGTTATGGTCAGTCCATTCACGTGACCGTGAGCCACAGTGAATATCGAGGCCTGGAAGCTATGTTTTCCTTGTCTCCAGCCTTCTACAATTCACACGGCTACAAAATCAAGGACTCATCGGTTCACTGATGTATATATCCAGCCCATGTACACTCATACTTACAGCGAATTCTAGCAGTGTCTCGCGCGTTGATTCCCCGCTCCAAGTACGACCGAACCCACTACAGAAAGTCCCTGCCTCTAAACGTTTTCATTCCTATCTTCGTGTTATCTACTAATACGTCTCATAACTACCTCGACATGTTCGCAATTCCCTGCCGAACTCTCAAGCAACCTTAGATGTCAACATCCTTAAACACTACCTCTACTTCATGTTCAAGGAGTATGCAAACCCCCACGACATTATGTCGGAGGAAAATCGACGCCACTGGTCGCGATCATCATTGACCATGTCCCGGCCAAGCATAAACCGAAGACTCTTATGCACCTTTCGAAGTGCATGCGCCACTGGCAGTAGCAGCAGCGCACGAACCTCTGCTACTACATCTAGTCCTGCCAGAAGTTGAACGTCAATCATCAAGAAAAACTCTGCCTGGTAATATCGTTTAACGTCGTCTGATTAGCTGAATTTCAGACAGTTAAAAATTTTAGGAGATAAAATTACCTCCCTGATAACCCTTCGATAACTGTCGATAGTTGCAGAGGTATTTCCAGGCACTGACTAATATATTTTGATGATTGTGTCATTAAACTAATACCACTAAACCATGCAAGTTGATGCAGTACAGCTTGACGTCGTGGTATCGAACGGACTGCTGATTCCTGAAGCGTGTCTGATCTAGCATGTACGAGATATCGATACGCGCTCAACAAGGTTCTCCCTTGTTTGACTGTGACGTCTTCAACCCCGTTTTTCTGCAGTACCACGAGTTGTCAGGGTGTCCAGACTCGTGTACTTCATAACACCATGCCCGTGAACCTTTAAAAGAGGTCTTAACTTGTTGTACTTGCGCTTACGCCCCCCTTTTTTTGTTCTCTTCGTCTCCTCTCAATTGTGCTACACTAGCAGCCATGCAACCAGGGATTTACAAATTCATAAACCGCCAGAGCGGTACAGCAATGGACCTGGCCAAAAACGACTATACGAGTGTTGTCGGTGAGTGCCTCTCGGATGGCGTCTGACTTTGAAATATCTCACCTTCAAACCTCTCGAGCATAGGCTCTCCACCTTGTGATGATTCTGTCCAAAAGGTGATTGTGCCTTTCTCTTCCACATCCTGAGTAGACATAACCAATGTGAAACCAGTGGGAAATAGCACCTCTTGGAGCAGGACACAGCATTCGAAATATGCAAACAGGTACCTACATCTCTGTGCGAGGGATTCACGGCGGTGTTCCCGTCTTGGCAGGACCTTTTCCTGCAGCATGGCAGTTTATCACCGTGAAAGTGGTTGACGAAAACGCTGAAATGATTGAGTACGTCTCTGTTTAGCGCGTATCCAGACTCGCCTTGATGTCCCGAGTTAGAATACACTGGCCGCAAACAGGATTCATGTTTGATCTTGCTGGTGGACAGTCAGCTCCCGGAACAAAGGTGCGGATTATGCTCTCGATCGGCGTGGACTTTTTAGTTTACGTTCTTGCCTTGTTTCAGGTGCACCTGTTCGACACTCAACTAAATCCGGTAACCCATCGTTGTAGATTGTGGAAGCCAGTTTTCATTCAACCCATTCATCACTCTGTTTTACTGGAGCGTGCTGGTGAAGACGACGAAACATCGAGCACCACTACTATCAATGCTGCTGATGTGCCAGAAGGAGGCGAGCTTGTCTTGGTCACAACGACCACTACAAGAACGGTGGTTACAAAGGTACCGAAACAGTGGAGTGAGGGTCCTAGGGCTTAGGCAGGGCGAGAGTCTAGTCAGTAGAGACGAGGTGCATGCAGCAACTCTGTCCGAGTCCGGCCCGGGTAGTCCAGTCCAACGGAAGATGCTAGAATAGTCGTATGTCGAAAACACCTTCCTATGTCACAATGAGTTTTTCATCCCATTCTGATTGCACAGTAGTATTGATGCAGAGCCTCGTGTGGAACACGAGCTAATGAATATCTTACCATCCTCATTTACTATGGACCAACTGAGTTGCGTGCATCCATTATATTTACTTGCACGTTTCAGATACACGACTCGTAGGATCGTCCTTTCGGTTGCAAGTACGTAGGTCTATTGTACATACAAGTGATTTCCAATGCACAGCTCGTCTCGTAAAAAAAGGCCAGTTTGCGTTGTAGTAGGGGACCCCGGGGGTCGGAGCGGAGTAGCAGCCGTGTAGCACCGTAGATTAGTCAGCCATTCAGTGTCTTCCGGGCTTTGTCGTAGCGTAGTGCTCCTCACCACTTTGCCTTGCTCGCGACACGCAGGCACACAGTCGCGGATACACCGCTCCAGCGTCTAGTACTATAGAAGATTCCTTTTGTGCATTAATATGTAGTATACCGTCACCAAGAGGGAGAAAAGTTATTTCAAAAGTAAAAGGTAATCGATCTCCAGCGGGCGGAACAGTGGGCTTGAAGTTTGCGCCTGGCACACGAGAACCACGCGGGTAGACGTCGCCCCAAGGTCAGTATTATATATTGTAGACTAGTGTCTAAAAGCACGCGAGGTAGTGTCACTGTGTAGTTGTTAAAGTGAAATGCACACACCATAAGGTGATATTTACAGCCTCATACATATTAGCACCCCTGACGCCCCAGACTCACCCTGTGACATCCACCAGCGTCAGCAGAAGATCAGTTTCATTGGTCTATAGTTCAAGCCGATAATTGTGTTACAGCCATCCATACGTAGTATTTATACACAAACCAACCAGCGTAGGAATGCAGCAGATATGTAAAATTGGAGAATGAAAAAAAATTGAATAGCAATATTTCCTGCACTGGCCCTCTGAAACCACCGCAACTTCACCTAGGTGCTTGCCCAAAGGGGGAAAAAGTAAGTAAGGAGCGTGACATTGAAAGAAGCGCGACGAGGGGTATCATCGGAAAGGAATGGGTTGTGATTGTCTGGCAAAAACCTGGCGCATGGTGTGGCAGAAGAATAGATAGACAACAGAAAGGAATAATTTCATTCGATATGCAACAAAGCAGGTCGTGAGCGGGGTCGTGAGTGTTTTAATTGAAGGTGCCCATGCCGGACGGCGGTGTTTGCTGGTATACTTGGTACATATATGCCTGGTAGAGGTGCTGGGGGACGTTCTGAGTATTGAAGCCTGGCTGACCCATGTTAAGGATGCCACCAGGTGCGAGATTGGGAGATTGATTGCTGTATGGAATGGCAGAAACGGGTGTGGGAGTCATAGAAGGAGCAATTGAGGGAAGTCCGCCATTACGACGAATAGTAGAAGTGCGAGGGCTGTTCATGTCCGGAGAGCGAAGGGCAAAAGGATTGAAGGGATCCGAGGAGGGCGAGAACGCAGAAGGTGGCTGAGAAATACGGCCGCGTGGCGCAGGAGCTTGACCATATGCAGGATCAATGTGCAGTTGCGGGGGCCCAGACTGGGGGTTCTGTCCACCCATCTGCAACGCAGCCATCATCGAAGCTAAACCCTGATCATTCGAAGGGTAGCCAGATGGCAGGCCAGGCACTCCATAGTGATTCTGGTTTTGACCCTTCTTGCCAGGCGGACCATTAGTGGTGTATGTGGGCTGGTAGTTTGGGATGGGAAGACCAACTTCTTCAATCAGCCGACGATAAGCCTGGGTAGCGATAACCTTGAGCTCGATCAGTACCCGCTTAGTGGCTTCGATATAAGTTGGCTTGTCGATAGGGTCGATGAACGGGCTAGTCAAGATTTTGTGCACGACTGCCACACCATTCACTTGGTCGCCCAACACGTCAGTAAGAACATGGTCCCCTGGAGAAGAGAACAACGCCTGGACGATTTGACGAGAGGCTTCAAACTCAATCTTCTGGTTGACAATCCTGAGAACGGTTAAAGATGCCAATTTGTGCGTGCACAGATGTGATAGGTGAGGTGTGAAACGAGGTGCGAGAAGATTGTACCGCGAAGGGAAAGAAGACGTGTCAAGCAACCATGTCAGCAGCAGCGCGCCGTTAGGGTTCGTCGCCAGAGGAATAGAGTTCAAGATCACGGCAGTAGCAATACGACGTTGTTGGCTTAACGTGATATGTGGGCTCTCAAGACATGCTCTCATGCTGCGTGCACCGAAGCGACCTTGTGCGATCTCCCACATACGATCGACCATAGCGTCGAAGATGAAATCATTTGCAGGAGCCCCAAAACGCAGACAACACCTAATGAGCGCTCAGTGATCGACGATACAGACAAAGAAGTATTGTTGCACTTACTGAACCACATAGTTACCAAACTGATCAAGCAGCAAGGGCGGAGCATAAGCCCTTAAGTTTTGCACGATGAGCCCAACCTCCTCGGGAGTCTGGACACACTCGATGATCTTCTGTGCAGCCCATGTACCGTTCTTGTGGATGCCAATCATTGCCAAATGAGGCGTGATTCTCTCCAGCATCGCAAACCGCGGCACAGGAGAGCATTTTTCAAACAGTTTTTGTACGACCTGCAGCATACCTAGGTGAGCCACGGCAACCGGACTCGGCGTGGGGATACCCACCGTGTTGCCCAGCCAGTCCGAGGCCAAGTCGACAATCTCGCCATCCAAAAAGTCCCCAGCCACTTGATCAGTTTCCTCCACGGTCATCGTACCAGAATCCAGCCTCTTCCGGAGTTCCCGCAATTTTGAAGCATCCCAACGCCTGTTGTTAGGTCTCTCAGAGACGAGTGGAATCGTTGTATAGTACATCGTCGGGGGACGGAACTCTGCGAACGTCGTGTCAGAGGCCCCCTCATACAGCCACCGAATTAGACGTACCAGACAGCGACTGAATATCAAAATCGGCATCAGGACTACCAGCCGTCAGCTCCTTCATGATCATCTGCTGCTCCGTGACCGACGGCAACCATCCAGCAGGTTTCGACAAACCGTCAGAAACATAAGCGATATTGTGCATGCCAGAGCCAATCATGCTAAGCAAGAGATTCGAGCGGTAGTTTTCCACCTGACCACCAAGCACTTGCTGGTCTGCTGGGATAGTCGACGCACCCTTCACGCTGCGAAGAGCATGAATGGTGGCTCCGACGCTCAAATCGCCAATACCCTGCACCGCAACACTGGGACTCTCGTCCTGCGTTCCGTTACCTTCCTGACCGTTCTTGACAGGGACCTTGGCAAAGCCAATGCGGATAGCACCAACGTCGCTACCAAGGACATCACGACCATTCAATGCCTTCCTGGCACGCACAGCGTCATCCAGACGTTCAAAGTTAACTACCCAGATGATTAACAGCAAAACACCTTACGGCACTCAACACTCACTGAATCCACAATTTTTATGCGTCAACACTCTCGCGGATTCGATAGGTCCATAAGGGCTGAAAACGCTCAAGATCGTCGCAGGTGTTGTAGTGCTTGGAATAGACCCAATCCACAGCGCACGAGTAGGCGTAGACTGCAGCTGCGCATCCAATCCACCAAGGCCAGGGCTGCTGGCTTTACTCAAACCACTAGGAGACGTAGCGCCAGAACTCGTAACAGTCGTGCCCTTAGCAGGGGCAACAGGAGCACTGTCCGCCTTTCCAAAGCCAATGCGCACGGTCTGCCCGTTCGGCATGCCGATATTCCCGCCTAGACGATTAAGCACATCGTCTTTGGCTCGAATAGCATCCGCTTGGTCAACAAAATTAACGAAACCGCACTCCTGGAACCAACCAAAGCATCAGTATCTCCTCATCCAATCAGTCTCACTCACGTACCTTCTCCGGCAAAAGCCTTAAACTCTCAATAGCACCATACGGCGCAAACACATGAATAAGCTGCTCACTCGTGACGGCACTATCCAAATTCCCAATCCACAACGATCGTGTAGGAGTCTGGATCTGCGAGTTATTATTCACCTCGGTCTTCGGAGATACAGCCCTTCCCTGCGAATTGGGCGCAGCGAGGTATGATGAAGCACGACTCAACTCGCCGTTGGGGAAGTGCACTGTCGGCGAAGACGTCCCCCGTACACTCGACATCTTCACATCGCTCTTCAAAATTCCAGCCGGATTAGACAGATTCGCAAGACTCCCACTCGCAGCTGCAAGATCATTGAGATAGGGAGACTGGGCTTCACTAGTCGTGGCGCGGCGCTGGAGGTACGAATGGGATCATCGAGCGTTCCTACGGAAATTGCTCTGGGCCGGGATGAGAGCGCACTCGCAGGCGTTAGATGGTCGCCCTGCTTGAACCCCTTCGCCACGTATGACGAGTGGAAGAGACTGGCGTCTGACATCGAACCATCGTACAAACCCAACCGTTGACGGTCGTACGGCTGATTATCATGAGTATCGAAGTACTCCTCTTCCTCCTCTGCATTAGGGGTGGCGAGGAGAGACGAAGCACCAGACGAGCGCGTACGATACGGGTTTGAAACCGTACTCGCCCTCAAGCGCGGTGGATTAGCCAGGTTTCCAGCAATAGCAGCTTGCGCTTGGGTCCGTAGCTCAGATATAGTAGCAGCAGGTGGTGGGCGGTGACTGTCATCCAAGCCGAGATAATCCAAGGTATGAACATCAAAATCATCGACCGAGTCTGCGGATGTAACGGAGCGTAGCTCATCCAGAACAGGAAAGTTGGACCCTGATCCATTAGCGGAGGATAACCATGACGATGAGAAGATGGACGGGCCGAATGCGTTGGATAGACCGGCTGAGGGTAACGTTAACGAACCTGACCTCAAGCGACTGTTACGCTCGGAGCCGACTGATGTCGGAGCTGCCTGTGGGGCCGCCACAGTTGTGTTATGCCGGATGGTAGGGCGCGGGGGTACGATAATGCTAGGAGGCGTGTTGGCGGCCTGCCTCTGCTGCAACTGTTCGGCAAACGATTCCGTTGATGGAGTAGCACTACTCAGGGTATTAGATGCAGCAGCGAAGCGCTGAGCAGCGAGATGGACATCGGAAGGTAGCGTTCCGGCTCGGGCTCTCCTAAAACCCGGTGGATAATTAGAAGCGGATGTTGTAGAGTCATCACTAGGGGAAACGACAGTGTTGGTGAAGTCGTTTGGGGGAGAACCGCTCGGAGGAAGAGCGCGCAGCGCAGGCGGCCTATATCTAGCACCGTTCAGCCGTTCTTCCGCCTGGATCTCCCGTGCCCTGTTCAACGAGCGTGGTAAACGAAGCAGATCGGCTAAAAAAAAGCCAGGAAAAATGAGACGTACCTCTTTGCATATGCAGCAGAAGGGGCTGGGGGAGGGGTCTTTCCCGAGGAGACTCGTGAATAGGAGCCATTGTTGTCAGAGGCAGATAAAGACATTATAGCTAGGCTTATTTTGGTGAAATTAGGATTAGCGTTGGGTGGATGGGATGATTAACGGACGACTAGTCCGTTGTTTTTGTCGTGCAAATGATAAGACTTGAAGCCCAAGCTGGACCTATGATTGAGATGTAAGCCTAGACGAGCAGGGTCGTTTCGTTCGTTTTCACGGTGGCAGTCGCGAAGCGAGTCGAGACGTGAATTAGCCTGTCACAAAAAAAAAGAACGGAATAGAAAAAGCCAAAAAAAGAAACAGAGTTAAAGCAAGGATATTGGATTGGACAGTCAGTCCAGAGGGGATGTACTTTAGAAAAGCCTGGCGACTGAGACCAGGGAAATATGCAAGTACTAAGTAAGATGCTACAAATTCGCTGGTTGGGAGAAACCTGGAAAGAAATCCCACTCTTACTTTTCACACTCCGCTATTCTTCCCAAGCGCCATCATGAACTTACGAATAATTTCTTTGTGTTACGCCCAAGATTCTTGTTCGTCCACCGCATCAGACACTAGTTTCATAAAATTTCGAGTACTGCCAGTCACCGCCTCATCAAGCGCAGCATTCTATCCGGAGCACGCTGATTGGTGATTAATTGATTGATCATCATTCGTTTAAACGCTTCCTCATTACTGTACTGGTGCGTGCAACAAGCGAGTAAACTATGAGTTGGGACTGTGTGAGCTATAACATACAAACGAAAACCAGGGGATGAAGAAGTGTATGCTGCAGTCAACCCCATGCTCGCAAAAAAAAATGCAAAAAGTAGGTAAAAAAGCGAGCAAAGGGTTGACTGGGGAACCTAGAATACTTGGCGCATCTTTGCGCAAAGAGGTATACGGGTCGATATCTGATACAGCTCTAACGAACGAAGCTAGCAAAAAAATCGGCAAAAAAATCGGTCCTGAACGAAAAACCTGCAAGTGAGCAGTCAAGCAAAAGAGGGGAGCTTGAGACCTGAGAAACCTTGCAGTAATGAGAATAAGTCGAGCAAATGCATAGCAAAGCAGTTTGAATGCCGGTTGAGTAATCCATCGAGAGTTGGTGGAGTGACAAATATAATGGGGTTTCGGACCATCAATAGAGTGGCGGACCGTCGACAGTGGCAGATCACGCATGTCTCGGCCCCCTCATCCGGGGCCGCACACCACGCGTGCGAGCAACAGCATCCGCAACCCGTTTCGACCGCCTCAACGAACGGCTATCTTTCAAACTCCTTGGCTCCTCTTCCACGATCTCCACATCAACATCCCTTCTGCGTCTGCATCAGCATCCATGTCTCTGTCGCATTGGTTATCCGTGGTGTGATCGCGTTCGCTGTCCGCGTCTTGATCCCGACCATCCATGGACACATCATCCTCGCCCACCTCCTTCTCCTCCCAATCAGGACACACACACAACACCCGGAACATCTCCGCCTCTGTAGGACTCAGTGGCGGCTCTCTGCTTACAGTCCCATTTCCGAGATCGGCGCCTCCTGGTCCAAAATCGGTGCGTCCAACCCCGAGGACCGGTGCTTCCACTTCCAATGCTAAGATCCGTGTGTCCGCTCCCCAGACTAACGCGCGCACTCCCAAAGTCAACACCATTCCCAAAATCAATCCCACTCCCTAGACAAGCACTCCCGCTTCCAGAACTAGCACTCGGTCCTAACCCCGACGCAAGCGCTGCCAGCGCAATATCAAATGCAGGAAGCACAGGTTCTGCTTCGATTTCTGCTTCTGGCTCGGCATCTCCGGGAAGACTCCATACTTCGTGGACTTTAGGTATAGGCATGGGAAGTGCGGGGCTGGCGGACGTGGGTAGCGACGAGGGCGAGTAACGACAAAGCTGGATGTGAATGTAACTCCAAAGACGGGGAATGTGGATGTAATTGCGAAGAGGGCGGGGCGAATGATTCAGCCCTTGACGAAGGTGCTGAGGGCGAAGTCGACTGAGGCGGAGATAACACAGACGACGCCCGTACCGACACCAACGACGACGACGACGAGCCCAGACTCCCCACAACCCTCCCACCCTCAAAACACACTCCAAACTGCCCCAACATCCTCCCAGGCTTACTCGCCCTCCAGAAATCCCTCAAGGCACTCGGGAACCGCATCACAAGTTCGTCGCTTAGGAATACCTCCACGCTTGTTCTTAGCGTTTCATCTTGAGGGCAAGGCCGTTCTGCACGTTGAGCACCTGCTTGAACACTCGTCCTCAAAAATTCCCTCGCACAATCCAACGACACCCACACCCCTGCCACAGCCGAATTCGGATGCTCAAACCGCACAGCGCTCGGCGGAAGAACCGGGACAGCAGCGGCACAAGGTGATGACGATGGTGAAAACGCAGCAAGTAACGGTGTAAGGTTTACGAAATCGGTGTCTAGCCTCCTAAGAAGCGTACGTGTCGTGTGCGGTGCGCGAAGAGGCAGCGTAGTTTGATACACTGGTATTCCTGGGACTCGGTTAATGGCTGATATAGATCACAAAAGAGAAGAAGCGAGATGAGATGAGATGCGACGTACCTTCGACTTGCGTAGCGCTAACAGGTGGATCGCACGGCACGCACGTGTGGACTACTACTACTTGGTCTTTGCGTTTTGGGAGAGGCTCGGGACCAGCCATTTGGCAGTCTTTACTTGATGATGAGGAAGCGTCGGGTGCGGATGGTGCGAATCGTGTTCGTCGAGTTCCCTTTTCCCACTCTAGCTCTAGCTCGGTAATGTGGACACTATCAGGACCAAGCAGTTCCGCGTCCTGCCAGTCCAGCACGCTGTTCTTGCGCTCCAGAGATGGCTTCTTCGCATGCGTGGGCCGGGGAGAGGAACTATTGACCCTTGGTGATGCAGATACTGCCGATGAATAATGGAACGGGAACCCCGCACTCGAACCCGGCGACGTTGGAGAAGGAGTGAGTGGCGACATAGGAGAGAGCGGAGACCCACTCCATGGTACACTTGTAGGCGACAACGACAATCCATTCAGCGCCTCTAATGCATCTTCCTTCTTAATTTCAACCTCCCCACACGCACCCGCCCAGCCACTATCAAACTCCCACTCCCACATTTCAAGTTCCTCGACCTTGACCTCGGGATCGACCTCATGGCGACTACCATTTTCCCGCGCCACCAAGCGAACCCAGAATCTGGGCATGAATATGACCGCGCACGATTGAGATCTAGGTCCTCCCAGGCATCTAGCATGTCTCTCACGTTCTGACTTGTGCCAATACTATTATCTTCTCCTTCGTCTTCTACTTTCACGCTCACACCTCGAGATTCCTCTTCATCGCTTGAGAAATCAAAATCGATATCCTCCTCGTGGTCAGAATCTGGCGGAGGTGATGCACTTCCTCTGGATTGGTCGATGGGTGGCGGGGGAAATACGTATTGAAGGGTGGGAGGGGATACGGGGGTGTAACATGGGACTGCGATTGATCTGCGAGGGTAGGGTGGAAGGCAAGACGGTTCTGGACTAGGCTCTGCTGGTAACATGTCAACGTCCTCGTCCTCCTCAGAGGAAGTATCATGGAGAGATCGATGATGTCTGTTGGATCTGTAGTAGTGGGAGAGGGACGGAGACGTAGGGTAAGTTTGACTTTTGGAGGTCTTTCAGGTTCGTCTTCTTCATCGTCAAAAGAACTGGAGGCACTCTCTGCATAACCGCTATCTACAGGACTTGAGCTGGGCGATGGACTGGCCCTCTCTGAGAGTCTGTCAGTGGCGCGACAGCGTCTTGAGATGAGTCTTTTGCGTTTCTCTCCGCATTTTTCCATTGGATCGTGAGATTGCTTTCGAGGCTTTGTATTCGAAGTGGAAGCGGGGTAATTTGAAAGGAGAATACCAGCACGAGAGAACGGACAAGACACGCCACTAGCTTTTGAAAGATACCATACGATTGTGCCACGACGAAAGTTCGTGTGGCGACCGGTAGGGATGTTCTGATTTGGACACGTGGTGTCGAGTGGCTGCCTTTGTAGTGGCGCGCCTCCTATACGGGAATGGAGTGCAGGGACGAGATCGTCGTCAGCGAGTGTGCCAGAGAGGGTGTGACGAAGAAGAAGAGGGTGATCTTGTTGAGCCTCGCAACGAGAAAGATGATTTCGGATGTAAGTTGTTATTGCTTGCGACGCAGCAGAAACGCTAGGGTAATTGTGAGTATGGTGAAGAGAGAAAAGAGAGGAGAGTATACTTCTGACACACGAGGCCGAAGTTTAAAGTCATTTCCGCAAGGTCCTTGATCGTCATGGCGCGATTGTCCTAGTAACACACGCGTGAAGGAATGGATAGGAACGAGGAAAAGGGACTGACCACGCTGAGGAAGCAACGACCGATAGCATGAAATACCTTGCTAGTGGCGTCTTCAGGATGTAGCATGACATGTGGTAGTGGAAATATTGGGAAGTGAGATTGATTTGGAGTTGAATCTGGTTGTGTTGGATGTGGTACTGGTTTTATACGCCTTGGTTGGGGTGATTGACGAAGACGAGCGCTTGGTTTAAGGATTGAATTGTTCCTTATTCTTGTACCATAATTGTGCGAATGTGAAGTATCAGACATTATAAAGCATTAGTTGTTGAATTCGTTAAGTCGGCCAGCGAGGAAGGGGTCTTAGTTAGTGAGTGAATGGATGGATGGAAGATGGTGATGGGTGGTGGTGGTAAGAGAAAGAGAAGCGTTACACACCGAAAAAAACTAGATTACTGCGTATCCCCCCGATCAAAATAACGTAAACCCCTTTTTGATTATGTAAAATAAGTAACTAAACTTTAATTTCACACACAACGTGAATTGCTCCGTCTAATGCCGTCATAGAGAAAACTAATTTAATATTCCCTTTGTCACATTCCTATTGTGTCTCACCCACGTTGTCCCTTCATTGCAACCTTATCCTTCTCTAGAGCGCTTCTCTCAAACTCCGAGTCTTTATCAACCTCAGTATCTTGCCGCTCGTGTATGACCACGAACCAGGACACTGCAGACCCGCGTTTTACACCCATCTTATCATTCTCACAGGACCAATATTATATTTGGCATGCTCTGGCCTCAGGTCATACAACTATGGTATCCTCCGTGTCAGGCAAAAATGAACCGTGAGTTCGTTGATGCTTGATGGTAGCATAGATTTGGTGCAATGCCGCATTCGTCTTCATTCTCACGACCCCAGCACCTTGGCATACTGCGGTGATCTCCTGAATGATGCGCCAAGCCGTACTACTCCCGTCCGCCACTCTGAAGGCGAATTTGCGCAATTGACACCATTCGCAATGCCAGGTCATGATTAACTGTGCAGTAGCACTGCGGCTGTCTAGAGCGGATCACCACTAGCTTAGTATGCACGAAAGAATGCAACTCAGCATGAGGATCGAGTTTCCCAATAGAAGCAACCCGTAGATCGATGATGATGAAAGTAACGACGACTGTCTTCTTGTCTGCCTACATGTACCGGTACCATATGTCTTTCCTCGACCTCAACTTATCAGATACATTCTTCACCGGATCTGAACGACCCAGGATTCCCTCACCTTTGGAATAATGGCAAAAGCTCACAGTCGCGGTACTCAGCCGTGGATACTCTGGTACCATTCGCATCAAAGTCTAAGCGCCACTGATGTCCCTGATGATCATTAAAAAGATGTCTTTGAGCGGACCGCAAGCCTTCGCTTGAACAAAAACAAAACTCAACACTAAGATTCAACTTTGATCCCAGACTTGTAGGGTACAATAGATATTCCAGGTTCGATGTGTCCTGACTTTCAGCACAGCGTAACGCATTTGGTTGTGCAAAGACAACGTTGTCATGACTGGGTCAAAGACTGGACTAATTATACTGCTGCCCGGTAGGTCGGATGACCGCAGCTATCAAAAGACATGAAACGCACGTGCTGCGGGACTTCGACAATGTGATTCTCACGAAGAGCAGAGATCAAAATGAAAGCGCGAAGCTAAAAAAAAAAAACTTCACATGAGTCATTCAGCATCGATGTATACGACATGGGATCCCATTCGAAATAACAGCGAAGGCACAAGCAGAAAAACGTGGCATGTTGTGAGAATTCACAGAAATCAGACGCGTCCAAATATTTCGAGCGACGAGCGAAACCACTGAAAAGAATAGAACATTACCAAGATACGTGTTATAAATCCACCAGCATGCCCCAGTACCGTGACTTCCCCCAGATTACACGATGGAACTGAAGAATGTACCATATGCAGGTCGTAGCTCGGTCTAAGTAGGTGAACCTTCCGTTAGCGAGCGGCAAATGGAACAATGATCAAAGAACGAACGAATTCGCTTACGTCGGAGCTGGGTTGATGGTTGCGTGTCGCGAGTAAGGCAAAAAGTGGTGAAGGGCTTGATTAGAGCACTACACTCAGTGAGTGGCTGACTAAGTTACAGTGTTACACGGGCGCTAACCACTCCGCCCCTGAGATTCACTCCTTCCAATGACTAATATTTTGGAAAATCAAAGTCAGATCAATCTTCTGTGTGAAAGGAGACGAATTGCTCACATCTGCTTTGATACAATTACTTCTCGTTGTGGTGACAGCCACTTTGAATGTTGCAACAACTATTTCTAGCCTGAAGCCCCCAATATGACCGACGCAGAGCTGGCAGTGCCCAGAACAATCAGCAGCCGACCGACGCTGTGCGAAGGATCTTTTTCATAAGAACCACATGGCATAATCGCACACCGGAGCTCGGATCCTTGATACTGCAGACACCGAACGAATATCTTGACGTACATTAACGGCCCTCCGAGTATTCGGTTGCACTCGGGTTTCGGTCAACAGCGACAATGTTACTTCCGTTGAATGGAGTCATAAATTTTCCGCTTGCAAGGTTTCGGATGGTATACGTGTCAATCGGCTGGCTGGCTACCTCGACGAGCCGGAGGCGGGTGAACACGCCACGGCACAATGGTGTGTATTTCCACTTGTTTACCTCGCATGGACCATATACTGTAATATTACCCATACTTACCATAGAGAAAGAGGATCATTACAAGGAGCTCAAATGCTGCCCGAAATGAAAGTACTCACTATTGTAGCCCACAGCCACGTGAACAAGTTATATGCCGGGTTGATGGACATGCTTACCGGCGAGGACAGCGCATATGCATTTCCTTCCACCCCGCTTCCACCCCGAACAAATATAAAGGCCTCAAAAATATCTGTGCGGTGATGACAACTAATAGGAATCAAAGTCATAGAGGTCGACGAGCATACAAACACCGCGAATGAAAGGCATGCTGTAAGTGAGGCGCAGTGAGGACGTCATCTTCCAGGGTTGTTATATAGCCCTCAATTTAGGAGAGCTAACTCGAATGGCAGCTTGGCTGAATTATGACACAGCCATACACATGCGTGGTTGCGCCCTGTATCTTTGGAACGTTCTTATCACAGATGCGATGATTGCAGGGACCTTATGTCTTTGGGATCTTCCAATCACAGATCTGCTGGTTAATTGCAGTTCTGGATGTCGAGGATCGTCGGACAATATTACAGAAAGCGCAGAGGCCCAGCCCAAGTACTACAAAAGAATTTCGGCTATGCAGAACAATGTTACGACTGCATACCAGAGCATATTAAAATTAATCAGCATAATATAGTGAACTTACCCAATAGCAAATCTGCGAATGCACATTCGGAATTCGCAGGTCTGGCACCGCCTACCATGTACAAAGCATGCTATAAGCCCCGCGTCATGCGAACGTTGACTCGGAAGAAATATACTAACAGTATGCCTGTGAGCCATCTGCACCTTTAATCCGCTCATCAAATGAGACTGTGTACATTCCACTGTTCTAAAATCTGTGCAGTGATGACATTAGAAAGCAGTGGTAAAGGTCATATGGGGCAATGAGTATACAGCCTCCATCATAATATGGCAATGACATATTAATATTGTAAACGAGGCCCATTGAGGACGCGTGTCATCTGTTGGAGTTGTTAGATACGTAGCTATATAGCCCTCAAGAAGGAGGCAATCATATCCGAAAAAGTCAATAACTCACCTGATCGATCCATGAAAGTGCAGTTCAGGAGGCACATCGGTTGTACACGCACGTGGGGTTCCGCATAATACGGCCCTGGAATGTTCTTATCGCAGATACGGATAGTTGCGGGATATATATGCAGACGATAATTTATTTATATAAGGTTAATCACTTCTTGATATCGCGCTGGAACCAGCGCACTATGGTGCGACGCGAGAAGTTGGGCTGGGCGCAAAGTGTCAGCTTTAGGAGGGACGCGAGTGCAGAAGACGCAAAACGGGGGGTTTATTATAATGTTTGTGGATCACACATACCATTTGAAACATCTGAAGGATGAGTGTGACAGCAACAAATCGACAATTTGACCACGAGCATGACACCGATTTTGACTGTTGACTTCCACTGAGGCTGGGATCACTTGCTCTGCGCCTCTGACATTGCCTCCAGAGTCATCCAGCACAAAGCGCTGGGGAAATGAATGAAATCGACATGCTCAACGTGAGCAGAGTGGCGCCTGAGTGAAGTACGAATAGTGAGCACGGATAAGCGCGTTGATGGTCACCAGTGGGATCTCCTTTCCTCTTCGAGTCACGACGTCCTCACCGAGCCAGGAAATAAAATCATACTTCGCAAGCTATGTCATGCTTTTACTGCCGTCACAAGAAACGAGTTCGTTTTCGAAACAGTGGTGCAAACGGATATCTGATCTATTTTGCAAGAGGGGCAGGTGCATAGGGACTCGAGAAGAGCATGAGGGAGATTTGCCAACAAGGTCGAAAGAAGTGAAGGTCAGGTATGAATGCATGAATATTGAATATCATTGACCTCGCTCTGAGCTTGCTATCCGTTAGACTTCAGCGCTTCACTGAGCTTCAGTTGAGTTGCGCAATGATAGTAATCTGTTAAGGTAATCAGCTGCTTTCCCATCATACGACACGACACAAGATACCCAAAATGCCTAGATAAATTGTTCCACATATATGAATGAAAATGTATCAAATACATCCCTTTTTTTGAGATGTAAACGGCTACAATATCTCTAGCGTTCTGACGTTCATCATGTTATCAACAACCCTAGGGTCCTTCACCTGCGCAGTGATATTGCGGTCCGAAGCAATTCGTTTATACACGCCACCACGCTGCTGCGCCAACAAAAGCGCGCCAAAAGGCTGTCCAAGGTGGACCATCAACCTTAACGCTCGGTCAGACTCCGAATTAGCCACTTCATGGTCTCCAGCAGGCCCTCCGGGCGGATCACCCGAAGGAGATGAAGGCTCGGGCCAATCGTCCACGTCCTGCGACTCGTCTGCAAAGTCATGCGGCTCGAGATCATCACGATTCCATGGACGTATGAGGAAGAATGTCTGGCGTGCAGGCCTTGCAGGCGAAAATTGAGTCAGCTTGTCATCCGTTGTAATTTGCAGGTCTCGGAGCCCGTCTGCCTTGACATTATAGATAGAACATGTACCCTTGTCTTGATCAGACTTCAATCTGACTTCTGTGAGAAGAAAGGCGATACAAGGCAGTTGCAGTCTGGAGTTCGCGAAACGAGGGGGACTAAGGTTGTCAATGAGGGTATACAGTTTCGAAGCCGAGTCTGCATCCACAGTGTCTCGCAGCGCGGAGATTGACGTCTGCATTTCGTCTTCAGATAGAAGTAGCGGTGTGGACGGTGGAGCTTTGTATGACGTGATGTCGGCAGGGAGACAGCTATTAAAGTCGGATGATTTTCCAACCCAGTCCAGGGCAGTGATGTCACCCGACCGAGCAATGATCTCCTGTAAAAGCCGCCCGAGCGCATTTCGTTTATTCTCGCCGTAGATGACACTTAAATGAGTGCCGAAGATACCAAACAATGAGTACGCAATATCTTCCGGCAACGTGGTAACACGGCTCGATGACCATTGGAGTTTCTCGCGCGCGCCCGTCATTCCCGGTTCGAAAGTGATGAGGGACCGAATATTTATACGTGTTGAATATGCTAGCTCTTGCATGATAGTGGTGGACTCCTTATGGTTAGGGCAGCGGTCATCAAGGTAGGGGGTCCAATCTCGTGTGTAGAAGCGAATGATTTTGGGAGCGAGAAATTCCTGAACAGTCCATCCTCGCGTGTTCCAAGTACAGTCTGCGAGTGCGCCAGGCTTCGACGAAGACGGGACGTCTGACAAGTGGACTATCGTAAGAGCTGAATAACGATACCAGACAAACATAGAGTTGACTGATCGTGTGACCTCAACATTGTTATTCTGGTCAATGCAACAGGTGTCGCTCCACGCCCAGAGATATCCAGCATCACGAGCGACTTCGCAGAACTTCTGCAACTTCATAGTTTCTCCAACTGGGTCCAAGTTGTATACGCCTTTGACCTGAACGTCATGCAGCAGCGGCTCCTTGCCCCCCCACCTATGTGACAACATAGCCCAACTGAAGTATTTCCCGACTTCTTCTTTGATGGACTCCGTTTGGGGGGGCGCACACGTCATCGATGATGACAAGATCTTCTTGTACTCTGCAGTATTCATGAAGGCATTAATTTGTGCCTCTCGGTTGTTTACATGACCAGTCAAGGTGTTAAGTAGACGGAGTGGAGAATTTTCCAGCTTAGCATCAATGGCTTCTTGAATGGCGTGATTCACTTGGCTGACGTACTGCTGGCGCAGTTCTGGAGATATAGAGTTAGTCATATTCAAGTCGGCACGTGAGTTCCTTGAAGTTTACCTCGGTCGTGTGCATCATCCAACTTAGAGAGCATGATTTTGAAGACATCGATTGCTTCATCATAGCGTTCAGCTCTATGAAGGACTCCATGCTTCACTTCGTACCCAAGATACGACGAAGGGTCGAGTTCAATGACCTGTACATTTGCGATATTAGAATCATTACTGCATAAATGATGGCTATCATCAACACCTTTTCCGCATCTTCAAGGGCCTTCGCATAGAGATTTTGTTCTACATATGCCTTACTGCGGAACACAAGGAAGGACTCGCGTGAGGGATCCAGCACGAGCGCTGCCGAATACAGTCCGATAGCAGTCTCATAATTTTTCCCATCAATAGCCTCATGTCCCTTTTTGACACAGCGTACAGTGCAGCGTTTCTTGAAGGCTAACCCATCCCAGAGTAAGTGTGATGCTCAAGTCATCTTAGATCTCCAACACTCACCAGTGGACCATTCGAGGTACCTGCCCTTCACATTTTCGTCAATCATCCGCATCATGTATTGGTGAGATTCGACAGCTTCGATTATTCGATCGGTGAGGAGGAATACGTCGCACCGTCTTTGGTTGACAGTTTGCCATAACGAATCCAAATCCCAGCCGAAGAGCTGTCCAATACACCATCAATTAATGGAAGTGTGGTCTGCGACGTTATAGTGACGCACCACCGTGAACAGCTTCAATTCGGGTTCAAAAGATGTTCTGCGAGAGAACCAGTCGGCTATACTTAAAATACTATCATTGAGTAGATCGGCGGCTTCACTGTATCGCCCATCGTCAAAAGCAGCCAATGCAAGCAGCGCGCGTATATATAACTGAAGAGTGTATTTCAGCATGGAAAAAACTCATCAAGTCTAGCATAAAGCTTACATTAACGATGCTGCGAGAGCGTGTATGCGAGTGTTGATCAGCGATGGCAAGGTCGTTAAGTCGCCGCATTGCCTCATCGTGACAATTGGCATTAAAAAGTGCAACAGCCTGGAAAGAAATGATATCGTTATAGAGAAAGATGTCAGCGGATAGTGATGAGAGTACCTTGATCAATAGTACAAGATTGATGGCAATCGGATCATGATTCAAAAATACGAAGGAGAGATCAAAAGCTTCCATGGCATCACAGAGATGGTCATTGCCGCAGAGAGCGATGCCCTTGGAAATGTAGCCCAATAACGAGGGCTGGATGGCAATGGACTATGCCAACAAGTTCGGTCAATCTGTGTTCAACATCCCCATGATAGGCAGGGCATCAGACCTTGACTGCGTCTTGAAGTGCATCGTCCCACTCAAAATGTCGCGCCCTTACAAGTGAGCGATTGGCATAGGTGTCGTAGCTATTGTCACCTTCGTTGATTTTTTGGGTCAGCAGCTCTTTAGCGGTATCCAGATCCTTGGTAATAAATGCATCGCGGACCGTCGTGTTTATAGCGAGAATCTACATGAAAGCAGCTCACATTCCATGATAAGTAGACGCATCGAAGGTAAAAAGCTCACGTCAAGTAATGAGTGATTGACATCATCACCGCCAGATGCTTCGTCACTTTCCGAAGGATGATTGCTCAAATTGCCGTCATCATCAGTGAGCTCGCCATTATCATGATCCTCCGCGGGATGTTGCTCGAGTATGTCCTTGATAGACCAGAGCCAAACCACCCCTTGAACATCTCCACTGACAAGCAGTTCGCCATTGGGAGAAATTGCAACACAGTTAACCCCCGTGGTATGTACGAGCGCCTTTGTTATGTGCTGGTGTGTCTCTGTGTTCCACAGTCGCACAGTAGTGTCGTCCGAGGCAGTGGCAATGAAGGAGCTATCAGGTGAAATAGCGAGTGAGAGGACCCAAGCATCATGACCGATACAAGGTTCGATCTGCAAGTGCCCAGTCGATGAGTCCCAGAACTTGACTACTTTGTCATATGATGTGGATACAAGTTGCTGGCCATCAGCTGACCAGACAACGTTTCGAACCAAATCTTGGTGAGCGTATATCTCGAGAAGAATATCGGCGCTATTGACGCGCCAAACTCGGATGGTATGGTCAGCTGATCCAGTAGCTAATTTTAGCCCATTTGGGCTGAATGCGACACTGAACACCGAATTACGATGACCCTTGAGTGTCTCGAGGACAGTGCCAGTCTCTGTATTCCATATAACAGCCGTTTTGTCTTCTGACCCGCTAGCGACTCTTTTTCCATCGGGGGAAAAGCACACCGATAAAACCCAACTTCTATGGTTTATCAGTACTAGTGACGACTTGATTACCACCTGGTTGTTCGAGTTCTCGACGTCCCATATGATGATGATGTTATCGCGTCCACCGCTCACAATTCGCGTCTCATCCGGCGATATGGCTACTGCTTGTACTCCATTCCTGTGTCCCTCGAATGGCCCTCCTACCAATGTTCCATTTTGCACATCCCATATTCGCAGAGTACCGTCCATTGAACCAGTGACGACCCGTCGGCCGTCTTTGAAGAATGCGGATGCTTGCACTGATTTTGTGTGTCCTTGCATCGTCCGAATTGGCATTGGTTGCCCTCGTATTATCGGCGCCAGCTGCCCTTTCAAATTGGGATACGCATCTCCTGCTGCATCAGGCACCCCTGACATGTTGCATTCACCTAGGCACAGAGATTGACGGTCAGTAGCATTTGAGGTGGACGAGGGGCATACTTTTGAATATTATGATATAGGTATGTCGTGGATATTGTAGGGTGTGAGTAGTGTGTTTCTGCCTATAAGCAACTCACGTAGGCGCTTATCCACGGTTATTGTTGCCTCCCGGATATTACTGCCGTTGCTACGGCGTTGATCTCCTTGCGCTTCTTCCATCAGTCGTCACTGCCCCTCTTTATAATCACCCGCCATATACCAATGGTCCCTTTATACTGTACACAGTGAACCTGCCCAATGCGGCTAGTGTGATTTGGCACCAGGGTCATTTCTGCAACTAAATATTTTCTCTACTAACCTTGTATTTGACTACCCTTTGTAGCGCTCCCTGCTTCGTCACGAGATCAAAAAGGCTGCCAGATACACGCTCAGTGATGTCTTGTCACTTCAAAGTTCTGGTATTGATATAATTTTACATATTCATGTGACATGCATGCGTCTCAGACCGGGCGACTGTTGGTCCAGCACGTTCCTACTTGTGCGATGACATCGGATGTGTACCGCCTGGACCTAGCACCAAATTATGTGCCCTCTCCGCTTATCTCCACGAGGTGTCTGATGGACTTTCAGAACCAATATCGGCTGACGCACTGGAGCAAACCTTCAAGCTATTATTGAAAAGATTATTGCTCTGGACAGCTCTATACGTCATCGTAAGCAAGGGTCTGGTTTCTCTCGTAATGTTAAATGGATTGTACACCTAGGGTTCTGCTCATGGTATCCGCGTGCTTGACCATTGTACTGTTAGGATTATGTGGTATGGTCATTTTTGACTGAACGGCGGTATGAAAAGACTCGAGGCTTTGTGCATTGTAACATTTCAGAGGCGCGAACAACTTCGAATTGAGAGTGGCACACCACTCAACCATATGGAATTGTGGTTGCGAGCAGGGTAAAAGTATAACCGATACTGTGTATGTAACCTCTTCCGACCGAATACAAGCCCAAATCATCGAATGAAGGCTGTCTAAGGTCCCGGAGAATAACAGATTCAGAAGAGAATATGAGAAGGAAGGAAGTGCAAATTAGGGTAATGTCGACGACTCGGACAATTCCCGCAATGTAGATGTGAATGGTTTGGCTTCAAGCCGCATTCAATTCCTCCCAAGAAATGAAATGACTGCCACCCCCGCACCGGAAACCATGTGCTTCTGGAAACCAAACATATCCCGCACTACAATTTCGGTCCTGTGCAAGACGGCTGAGTGTACTCTTGATTTTTGCCTGCACATTGGCATCCGTGACATCCTCCTTTTCTGTATGAAATCCACGTTCAGCTTCTTCTCGGGCACGTTTCTTTGCCTCCGCTGTGGCTTCTGCTGCTCGTTTTCCCGAGCTGGCTTTATCAGCTTCAGCTTCAGCTTCTGCCTCGTTTCTCGCCCTCGCATCTAATGCCGACTGTCTCTCGGCTGCACGTTGCCTCTCCTTGGCCTCTTTTTTGGCCCGCTCGTCAGTTGCCTGCCGAGTTTCTGCCACCTCTCTGGCTCGTTCCTCAGCAGCTGCACGTGCTTCCGCGTTATCGGCTTGCATCTCATATTCATGAAGTTCACGAAGCAGACGCCCTGCTTCCTGGTCATCAAGCCAAGTAGCAGAGACATCTACTGAAAGAGAGCGTTGTATGACGGAGGTAGGATATTCCGAGACGTGGAACTGCAGGTACAAGCGGCTGCTCTGGACAATGCGGACATCAAGAATTATCTGTTGGCGATCCACGAAGTGATTCCACTGGCCCAGCAAGTCGTTCTTCTTGATGGCTAGCACGGATGAAAGACACATAGTGTCAGCGCCCTCGCGAGTCTGAGGCACGACAGTTACCCCACCGCGGTAACTGCCATTGGTATTCAGATTCGTGCTGACCCCTTCTGAGATTGCCTCTGAATCATCTGTTTCAAGTAGAATATTGGATTGAACCACAGAAGCCCAATGGTCATTTGCTGTGCTGTATTTAACCGTATACGAAATCGATGTGAGCGTTGGATAGACCTTATCCTGCGGGATAGGGACATTCAATGTGAGTGTCCAGTTCCCATCCTTATTGCTGATGAGCTCGGGAATGGGCTGCACGGAATATGACGCATGTGTGTGAATCAAGTGTATGTCCTGCGGTGGGAATGTGCTTGACGCCCGAATGGTATCAGTAGAGGGTGGAGTGGTTGGGGATGAGGTCACAGAATATTGAGCGACTGTCTGTGAATTGATGGTGGGTTGGATATACACTCCATGTGGCCCCAACAACTGGGCGAGCGCAGTGGTGAGGGCTGGGTGTATACAACCGCATTGATGGTCGTAGGGGACGTCGGGCTGGTTCACTGGTTGCCTCTGCGTTGGATGCTCCATTGGCCGAGACGAAGGCCGGAAGTTGTTTAGTTGGGAATGATATGGAGAAACGCTGGACTTCATGAGAAGAAGAACTGTATAATTGCCGAGGTGAGGTGGTGTAAGGAGGTTTTCTGGTACGTATTCTGACTCTAGGCCTAGATAGGTAACAGGATTTATGCCCGCTGTCACAATCCTCCGATCGGGTGCAGCAATAGCAGTGTTTATCTGGACTTGCAGATTTTTCTGACATGTCCTGTGATGTTCCCGCTCAGCGACCCACTGCTTTACAAGAATGAAAACGAGAATAGCCCACTGGTACGTCTTATCATATCATGGAGGCAGTAATATTCATTAAGCGTGCACAGAACCATGGGCGTTAAACTGCTGGCTGTGAGATCTGAAGAACGATAAAGGCAAGAAATGGGACATTTCTACAGATCTAGGGTTGATCAAATTCTAAGGAGAGCGCAACTCAGGGGCAGAGATTACGCGCCCGCTCACTTGTACCAATGTCTGTGCAAGCAAATTAGATCCAGAAACATGGAATATGGTACGATAAGCTAAACTTCGTGCAGAGAAAGGGCGCCTGCTGTGGGTCACAGGATGGCCGATCACAGCGGGGCAAGCGCTTGATCACACGGTGGGCGTCTGATAATGGCCTGTTAACACAGTATTAGTATAGTTATAGCGAAGACATTAAACGTAAACGTCTGACAAACATTGAACTCTGAAATAAGGAACCAATGGAACTGTGCTTTGGATGCAGGTGACTGCGGGCCTAGGCACTTGGTTGATTATTCAGGGTTCTGAGCAATAATTCACCCGCAGCGATAAAAGTGGTTATTGGCATTCCACTTTCACTACCAAAGTTCAGTCACATGAATTGACAATATTGATGACTGGCGTGCAAGATCAATTATCACATACCATGCTCCCTGTTCAACATATGGCTCTGACAGTTCAATCATTCAGCCCTCCACCTTCATTCACTCCGACTCCAGCCATCTTTCCGCCCGATGATATCAATGAGACTTACACTCATGCATCGTATTCCAAGGAGTCCATTCCCGAACTTGTCAACAACGACCAGGGTAGTTGGATGTTCTCACTGAATGTTCCTATCCCAGACGAGATGGTCTACCCGACCCTCATGTCACTTGAATATACCATAAAATACGGTACAACGAATGGCCAGGGCACATCTAAGATTCAAACAAGCATATTACTCACCAAGACCTCTAACTCCAGCTCAGACGTCGACTCCACACGCGTTCTTGATGGGATTACCACCAATACCCCCAATACATCCATTTATCGCGCTGGGGTGGGATTCCCTCCACAGATGCTCAATGGTGTGCCCACCGTGTGCCTCTTATCGGTACCAGCCGTCAAGGACAACTGTCACACTAGTCAATGGAATCACTACGTCGACCGACAACAATTACTCCCTCATGTCCGCATCATTGAGGCCAGCCGCTTGTACTTGCAGTTGCACGTTGCAGACAGTCCATCTCCTATCATGCTACGCTCACTCGTTGCGGAGGTGTCTGCCACTTGGATTGAGGATTTGCAGGGGAAGGTCTTGCGCGACAAGATCCAGGCAGCTCAGATGAGGAAAGCAATCGCGGAGAGTAGGAGAGCAGAGGATGAGCAAGTGAGGTTGCAAGCTGAACGCAAGTCCGCTGAGGCTAAATTGGCGAGATACAAAGCGGAAGAAGAGGAGAAGTCAGCCAAGAAGAAGTCAGAGTATGATCAGCTGGCGGATGAACAGGCAGACAGACATAGAATCGCCGAACGACAAGCGGTTGCCCTCGCTGAAACCCATAGTGTTGCAAAAAAGGTTGCTGATGCCGCTGCTCAGCAACTGAACATCAGACAAGGGTAGCAACGAACGCCAGAAGAACCCAGAAATAGAGGAACAGTGAGTCTGCAGTTGACTCGGAGTAGTTCCTTGCGCCAAGTGCGAATAAGACGCTGAGCCGCAATGCCATGCCTAGTGATACGTAGTAGCGCTCCTCGGATTCTCGTTTTATAGTGTCTTTTTCAATCGTTTTGCGCTGTGCGTCGTCTTGTACACTGGCAATAACTTGAAGTACTAGTTTTGTGGCATGTAGGATCGCCAGCACTTATGAATTTACATTAGCTAATCGTACTAAACCAACATCAACAAAAGTGGCGCAAGCTGATTGGCAAGGCCTCAGCAAATGCCGTAAGCCTGGTGAAGCCTTCCAAATATGGCTACAGACCTTACAGGTGTCGCGCCAGGCATTGTAAGGCTCCCAGATGCTCACAAAATACTGTACTATAATAACACATACGTAGTACTATGTATGCAAGAATCGTCATTATAAGTAATGCAATATATTTCTTCTAATATTCAGCATAGTCACCATAATCCTCTTCAGTATCCGCAGCACCCTCTCCATCCTCAGCACCAAGAATGCCATCATCCAGTTCATTCTGCGAGCCTTCGAGTCCTTCCTCTTCTGAGGAGTCATCCAACAACAACTGCTCCTCTAGGTCACCATAACCAAACTCACTGTGCTCATCATCCAACACCGAGCCATCCCTGTCATCCAAGTCATCAGCCTCTTCATCTGATTCCTCATCTCTGTTAAACAAATCTGTATTGAACTCAAATTCATAAGTATTGTCCAGCTCAGGCTGGCTTCCTGTATAATCCATATGCACCCCACTGGAACTGCTAATGCTGCACATGTTTGCATCTGTCAGTGCATCTCCACAATCATCGCCAGACTCTGAGTCGATATCCTTGTTCATTGGCAAACCTGGTATATAAAACATACCAGTGCACTTGCTCTCTTTTGTAAACAGTACTGAATTGAGTGCATCTCGGTCCTTGTAGAAACTTTGCGTCACCTCTCATGTAGTCTTGTGTCCAACACCACCACCACAGAACTGCATGAACATGTCACAGTCTACAAATCTAAAAAAATGTAAATCAATCATTTGTTTTGCAAGTAAAAAAAGCACTAACTGGTTAACATAGTACCAGCTATAATCTGTATCACCTTCACAAGGCTGTCGAGCAATTGATGGAGGAAGGAGGTTCACAGTGGACCCATGTGCAAATCCTGGGATCACATGGACACTGCGAATCACTTGTGTGGGATTGATAAATCCAAAAGCATCTGGTCCAATCTCATTGGCATCATAAAAGCCAATCCAGTGTAGCCGACGTGCAACACAGCCAGACTTATGATTTAAGTCTCAACAGAACCAGCACACCCATAGGAAATCAACATGTTGTGAAGCTCATTTGCAAGAATCTGAACCAAGATACCTGGCATATATGTGAAAATGCCAATAATGCATGCATACCAATATGGGTGAGGAGCGAGTTCATCAGGTTCACTTTCTTCATTGCCTAAGAGCATGATGTCTGCATGCGTACAGGGATTGAGTGAATCTTGAGCTCTTCGAAGATTGTATATCATGTAGTTGATATGAAGCACTTTGTGCTTATAGATCTTATTGTCGAGGATGATGGGTGAGTTCCATTGCGCAGCCATAAATGTGCGCTCCTCAGAATCATCATAGCCAAGAAATCGACTAAGAACATGGTCCTTGAGTTGTGGCAAAAAATCCTGTGCAAAATCAGATAGACTGAAAACCACAGAGGCTGATAGATACCTTCACTGCGAGGTCCTCATGATTCTTGTGCAACCATGAAGTAATGTCCCAGTATTGATGGTGTGAGTTAGAAATCTGATACTGGGTCTCTGGAGAACACTGCAGCAATGACTCTGTTTCAGCAAAACCAACCAATGGAGAATCTTCTGCGTCATTCAAACAACCTTCAGCTTGTTGTGCAGCAGCCTTCTGTCGAAGCTTGTAAAGGAGTTGTTCATGGCGCTGCTATTTTGCGATACCACATGCAATTTTGATCTTGTTAGTGTGTGCATAAAAGTGTTTCACATGGCGATGCTCCAGTTCACCCTACAATCAAAATTAGAATCTTAAATCAATAGTGGAGATGTATGTATTAGTGCACCACTTGTGTTGAAAAATTGTCAGTTGTCCCAAACAGCCAGATTGATTTCACATAGTCACCAAGTGCATGTAGCTTGTAGGTAGACATGTTAAAAACCCGTTGGTGAGTGCCCTCAGTAGCGATCTTTTTCCCTTTTTTTTGTTGGCATGGCTTTTGAATTCCCCTTGGCAGAATAGGCAGGTTTTTGGCATCCCCAAGCAGCAGCCTCTTTCGGTAGTTCTTGTGTCACAAATGAATCACATGTAAACCTTTTGAAGTGGCAGAGAGTTTGTCCCAGCCTGATGGTCAAGTTGTTGAGGAAATGGAGTGTTGTTTCAGTGTGCATCCAAAGTTTTCCAAGTGCATGCCAGGTCACAAGCTCAAAGAGCAAGTCAAGAATAACCTTGTCATGATCGGGTAGCAAGCCTTCCATTACTGGAATACAACACTATATGAATAAGATCGTTAGACAACTAACAGTTTACTAAAGGGTGGACAGACCTGCAACAAGTCTTCATAATCTCTTGCAGTGAGTTTAGCGAGATTTGACACATTCTGACTGAACTTTCAAATAGTGTCCCTCCCAAATGTCAGCACATAGTGAAATCTTCAAAATATTAGTCTTTGGATGCATGAGATCACAGAACTCACCTAGCATCAAACTGTGCCATAGTATCTCCACCAAATGCATACAGAATTTGTAGTAGATGGGTGAGAGTCCCTTTCCAAACACCAAGTTCAAATTCATGCATAAAGTCAGGCACGAACATTGAATGGAAGTCAAATCCAAACTGAGATAGTTGTTTGGAAAATGCATTCTATAATTTGATCAGCCAAAGTATATTAATGAAGTTTGAAACTTACATGTGTTGGTACCAGTGACATTGGCCCAAGCAACTTGTCAATCATGGTGTTGCCAATGCTGTGTCCTTTCGTAAATATCCAATCATGCACTCTCTCAATGGTACTTCTGTGTGTGTGATTATCCAATCACATGTCCCTTTTACGCTACAGTCTATCCAGCTTTGTTCCAAGGTCAGCAATCTTCTCCTTAGGGATGAGGCAGCATGGACAGGGAAATTTTCCCAGAAATTTGATGCATGCGAGAAGAATCTTGTAAGCGTTTGATTAGTTTCATGGCAAAGTAGCACAGACAGAGTACTTGCTTTTCAGGATAGTCAGTGGCATATGTAAAAAATCAAGGAAATACTCTGTGCTTCATGTTATCAGCAAACTGCACCACAATACCATGTTCATATGCATGCATGAATTCTTCGTCAAGGAGAAACAGCCAAATGGCTTGCATAAGCTCTCACTTGAGATGTGTGAGCACTGCGCTTGTTGCTGCTTGCCCATACAGTTTGTGGTAATATTCATGGACAATGTTGGGTAACTCGAAGGCAAGTCAGCGAACTATACAAACTCGATCATGAAACATATGCAAACCTTTGGGATATAAGCTAGATGATGAGCAGCAAATGCAGAGGGACAACTCCTGATATACTTTGACTGATTTCTGATGAACATGTAGATTGGCCATAGAGCGGCATGTCCAAATGAAGCAAGGTGCGTCGAGTCTGACCAAAGCATGATGGAAGCGATGACGGTCTCCAGCTGACAACGTGGCTCACAGGGCTGCGCCTTTATCTTCTCATGCTCATCGAGCATAGCATTGGCTGTGTAGACCTCTGTAATGATACGTTCTGGAAATTCATTCTCGTCAGGCTACCAGAAGTGTTTGTATGGGACATTGTGAAATGATTTCAAAGTGACTTCCTCATATGCTGACCTGATAACTTCTAGAGGCTTCCAGTAATAGAGTCTGTCCATGGCACATTCAGGTGCATCAGTTTCAGATGCATACTTGTGCTTCTCAGCAGGTAGCTTAATCTTCACAGACACCTCATGCCACTTGTCAGAGGTGCTAAACAGCTTTGAATCTGGGTCCTTGTCAGCCTGGTCCATTCTTTTTGCCTCCTGAAATGTGGAAAAATCCCTGAGGTCCTCGCACTCAAAGTCATCCACAAATATGACCCCCTGCACAAGGTGATCAACATTGGCCAGAGAGTTACCACTGGATGACTCGTAAAACCAGTTCATCAGATGAAATGTTGTAGCATTGAGAAAAGGTGCAAAAAAAGTGTGATTGACCGCTTCAATAGCAGTGCCAAAACCTGCATACCAGGGCCACTCGTTTGGACCATCGGCCTGTTGGAAAGTACAAGAGTCACAAACATCATCGAATGATGAGGTGTTCTCAGGATTGTATGAAGAGAAAATTCCTTGGTATGTGTGGAAGGTGCCAAATGTGTCTGGTTTGGTGTGTACCCACACATCTCCTTCTGATTCAATAGTACCTGAGTCAGAATGAACAGGAGATTGCGGAATGGTATGGGTTACATCATCTACTGGAGGTGGAATAGGAACAGGGATGGGAAGGGCAGGAAGTTCGTCTTGGTAACGTGAAGGCAGTTGCTGCCTGCAATTTGGAAGACCTGATGCTCATGGTGGGGGTAGGGGCGAGGGTGAATAATGTACTGGCAATTCCTAGACAGCAGTGTGATCATCCTGTATCGCTATGATAAAATAAATATTCACTTACATATGGCTCAGGATTCTCAAACTCTGGCTGGCTTGCCTGATCAGGCAAGGGAGCTTCTGAGTGAGTATGTGGTGTGGGAGGAGGATGTGGAGCTTGGTGATCATGATGGGCATTGATGACATTGTTTGAGGCATCTCTAAGGCCTTTGCACCATTGATTCTGGTGGGTTGACAGACCACATGCTGATTTGGCAGTATAGTTGCAAGTGGGACATATAAATGACATGATGAGGATGAAAGTGAGTAGTGCCAGGATGGTATACTTTGCAGGCATTGCCTGTGCATATCCACCTGAGTTGGCGAGGTGAGTAGTCAGAACAAAGGACACATTTTATATTGAATCAGACCTGCCTGCAAAACTCCACGCTCCCAAAGAGCATCCTGGCAGTGCTGAGCACCATATGGTGGTATATCCTTCTCTCCTACTATAGGTCTAATACTGCCATTCTCTTCCTCTGGCCAACATGCTTGACTGAGCCTGTGGATCATATAACTGCCCTTGTGAGCTGAAGGAGGATCATGAAATGTGTATAGGGCAACTATAGAGCAACTCACTTGAATAGGATGGCAAGGCTTGATATATATAGTCAATATCTCTGGTAGTTTGTCGATAACTGGATGTGAAGAGGTCTTCACATATTTACCTATAGTCAGTATCTTTGGTAGTTTGTCAATAACCAGATTTGAAGAGTCTTGGGTGAAGAATCATCACTGTGCTGCCATAGATAAATAAGTGGATTTGGAAATCGAACTCTTGAAAGACAAGTACAGAGTGAGAGTGAACCTCATTATGGAGATGATATTTGCAATAAGGGTCAAGTTACATGGGTGTTGGCTCAACACAAGGAACAATGATATTCATGTGACAATCTATGAATCACCGCAAGCTCGACATCAAAATTATCCTCCAGTGTTGGAAAATGGCACCTCATGGCATTCAGGGAAGTGAAGCACAACAGCACAGAACAGCATGTCACACTCAATAAAAGAGATGCAGAGTCAACCAGTTCAGATTTAGGTTGATTAATGGATGGCAGGGTATAAGATGCGTAAGTAGTAGAGGGAGGGTGTTGTGATACTGGAGGTGGGAATGCAGATTGCATAGCTTGGAGAGGGTATGCATGTGGCTGAGCTTGGTATTGATATGATGTTGTAGTTGTCAGAGGAGCAGTTCAGGGTGAGAAAAGGGTGAGACACCCCAAAACATGGTGATGCTAATGACAATGAGACCTGGTGATTTGTAAATGTGAGCTGAAGGAGGATTGTGAGATGAGTGGAGGGAAATTATGGAACAACTCACTTGTGGGCATTTAGCTGCATTCTGAAAAGATGTAGCGCATGCCACTGGTAAGTGTGGGTAGAGTTTGGCATAGAATGAGACAATGTGGGGCTATATTGTTCATTGTGGGGAGATGATGGAGCATTGGTACTCGGGCGGGTGAGGATGCGAGGGCAGGTAAGGGCGAGAATGCAAGGTTGGGTCAAGATGTGAGGGCAGGTGAAGATGGGACGCTCTGTGATGTTGACCCCAACTATAGGGATGCATCTAAGTACATCAGCATGAAACCTGTGCAACTACATGGCACCCCTAAGGACCCTCCCTCAGTTGTTGCCTTACGGGAGAAGTTTGAGCAGGAGAATGGTTATACTTGGCCCCCTCATTGTGGCTTCAGGAAGATGTCTGCAAAAGAACCACTCAGTCATGTCAATGCATTCATGACACTACCCGCTGCTGTAGCAGCATTAAAGTTAGATTGATCTGTGTAATCATTTCATGCATTCTATCGTTATTGCTATCATATTACTGTACAAGTTGATGTCTCCCTTTGCATGCACTGTTGTTATATCACTTGTACATTGTCTTGTAGTACCTGCATTCATACTGTTAAGGTCGTACTCAAGGGGTATCAGATCCAAAGGGCTTCGGCCTCAGCTCGTACGCTGTGCCCCTTTCCCGAGTATAGCCCCATATTTCAGAATACTATACATATCGTATCCGAAGGTCCGGATGACTATTGTATGATATCCGAGTATAGAGACAAGTAACGTATTCCTATCCGATGAAGGAACTAAGTCTGACTGCGGCGTGCACAATCAATCTCTAGATGTGAGATCAACAACACTGCTGGTGAGGCAGTATGTCGGGTCTCGCTGCGCCTAGGCTGCTATGTCTGAGACAGACACGTTCGACCCTAAAGGGGACTGCTACCACACACAGAACCAGGGATAAAGAGAACTCAAGTAGACAGGGGATGCGCACAAGGATATAGAAAGGCGTGAAGCGCGCGATGAGAAATGCGCAGTAAGCGGAGCACGGGAAGGCGCGCGCCTATGGTGCGCGTGGGCGCGTGAAGGTGCGCAAGTGATGCGGAAGGCAAGGAGCGGTGTAGGGATTCGTAATGAGCGTGAAATGACGTGAGTGAAAGCGAGCGCGATGTAAAGCGAGAGCAAAGGCGAAGCGGACAAAAAGCAAGGCTTGATTAGGCGATCTAATCTAAGCCAAAACGCGATAACCACAGGGCGCGCGCCCTAATGGTGACTACTACTCTAAAGTAAAACCCAAACGCTAGGGAAGTACAGTAAAGGGAAGTAAGTAATAGTAGCGCTACCATCAGGCTTTATACTAAGTAAGATCTCATCGGACGCGGTGTCATGCATGGTATATGATCCATACCATGACAGATATACAGATAAGGAGTGATAAGGAGTGATAAGGAAGGTCTTAGGCACCATACTGTTTCCTATCACCAAGTTACTCTACCCTTTTTCCTTTATTTTCTAGCTAGTTTCTTTTTCTTCATTCCTGACCCCTATTTTCCCTATATCTTATTTTCTTCTATAAGATTCTGTTTCTTTATGTTTATGTTTGTTTTATTTGGCCATCTTATTTTCTCAGAAGCCACAAGGAATATTTGTAAGCCTGTCATGTGACTGAGAAATACCTTGGTTTGTAAGAATTCAACTTGACTCATCATGTTTTGTCATGATTGGTCATGCTTTGTAAGACTTACAGTTGTATTTATAATCCACTTACTAACAAGGATGACTCAACACACCTATGGACCTGGTTTGTAAGCACAATCTTACCAATCCATGTGATGACTCATTCCATCTTTTATTCATGCTTTGTAAAATTACACTTATTTAGTATCTACTTTGTAATTAAGCTGACTCAACACATCTTAAGGTTTGGTTTGTAAGCACATTCTTACCAATCCCTGTGATGGATCATGCTTAGTAATATGGCCTCCCAAAAGGTATAAAAGGAGCCCATTTACACCCTTGAATAAAAGCTTCCCACTTTCAGTCTTCTCTCAAATAGTGTGAGATAAAGTAAGATTTAAGTGCAGGCCAATCAGGAGCCTTGAAGTAAGATTAAGACATACAGTCTCAGGTTATATACTACCTTACAGGGGTTGACTATATAACACAGTACAGCTTTCTAGCTAAAGTTCATACACTACCGGCCTCTCTCTTTTTCAGGAAGGGAGACACAAATTCACGTTCAGCACTACCTCTCTCTTTTTTTCAGGAAGGGAGACACGATCCAGAAACACTCAGTCAGCACTACCTCTCTCTTTTTCAGGAAGGGAGACACGATCGAGAAACACTCAGTCAACACTACCTCTCTTTTTCAGGAAGGGAGACACGATCCAGCAGCACTCAGTCAGGTACACTCAGTACAGAAGAACTCCAGAAACCAAGTAGGGATAATCTAACCAAGGAACAAGAAGAGGACATTTTTAAATAAACCCTCCCAAGAACTCACACGTTATCTACCACGAAGTAGAAAAGTCGTAGACCGTGTACTTAAGGACTGGCAAGAAGTCTTATCCCGTATAATTGTGTTGTCATTATACGTGCGTTGTTCGTAAGACCCTTAAGTAGTAGGACAGCGGAAGGGATAGGAAGAACATGCGCGATAGTATGTAATGACATGTAATAGCGCTGCAGTCCTTGTTACACTTGTGCAGCATGTAGTATGACGTACTAGAGGGGTGCTCGGACATGGATCGGTCCTCCTGGATGATAGGCGATAGAGCGCGGGAACGCGCGCTAAGCGCAGGCGCGAGAAGGCGTAGGCGCGGGAAGCGCGTAAGCGCGGGAAAGCGTGCGCCTTTGGCGCGCTATACAGGGAAGTGTTATGCAACTCCATAGTGCGAATGATCAAATGACAGCTCGTGTAAATATGGCCTTTTCACGCCCACAGAATTATGATTCCTTACATCTCCCAGGGACTTAGATACTGAGTGTCCCCACTCAGAGCGCATCTGGTGAGAACCTCGAGCGAAGTTGGCGGCATGGGTACGATGCGTGCGCGTTCTGACCGTAATGCAATTGAGTGCAATCAAGCGCTAAAGTGCGTGAGTGCACGAAAACACATGAGTGCATGAAAAACGCGCAAATGCGCGAGCGCGGGAACAAGCTGATAAGCGCTAGAAAGGCGTGCTAAGCGCGCGCGTGCGGGAATCCATCATGTCATGCAGGAAGGCATCGAGAAGACTCTGACATGGAAATCATGATATGCGGTCAAGGTGGCGATAGTGATGATCATTCAAGCAGTACTTGGCTACTGAGTGCACTTGGTCGAAGGCGGCTGTAATAGCGCGAGAACGCGCGCTATGGTGACGCGCGAAGCGCGGGAACGCGCCGTGTGAAGATGCGCAAAGCATGAATTGCCAGGGAGCATGCAGGAGTAATCGCATTATGCAGGTCATGTTTGATGTAGGTCCAGGGGTAAAGCGCAACGCTGGAGCAGTCCATTCCATGTCTCTACAAGCGCGAGAAAGGCGCGCGCTAAGCGCTAAGCGCGGGAAAGTGCGCGCGCATGCAAGGCGCGGGAATACGTGTGAGTGTCGCATGTGCAATGCATGTACGATGCTTGGGTTGTTGGGCGATGAGCGTGCAAGTGCGGGGATTATTGTGTGATGGTATACGTGAAGCACAGGATGTTGGGCAGGTGTGCACAAGGCGCAAGGGCACGGGAAAGTGCGCGCATGCAAGCCGCGAGAATGTGCGCGTGTGCAAGGCGCAGGAATACGCGTGAGTGTCGCATGTGTTGTATTTTGTGGGGACTCAAGGTGCCGTTGCGCAATGATCTCAGAGTCCAATATGCGTGCATGAGTGTGATGCAAAATGGTGTGGTCCAAGAGCGATCCAATCCATGTCCAAACCAAGTCCTGCTAGGTGCGCTAAATATTAGATGTTAAAAGTTTGAACAGTGTGAGTAAAACTATATGCGAAAATATGAAGGGAAAATGGTAACTTTGCGGATGTCCTATCCAACTTGTCTTCTTTATGCGGCTGTCGACATCTATACCTTCCTATAAGCAAGGCGCGGGAAGCGCGTGCATGCGCGTGAGCGTGGGAAGACTGCGCACATATGTGCGCATTCTAAGGTAAAAAGAGCATGGTGCCGTGTCATGCGTGCGAAGAGAAAGTAATATCCTATTGAGCTAGGCGGGCACAATCTAAGGTCATTGTATTGTTTTTCTTCTATGTTCTTCTAGGCGACCCTATATGCATATATATCAGTGTGTTATTAGTTCTTTGGACAGTGTATGACGAGAGAAAGTGAAATGAAAGAGCACTGGACGAAACCCAGGGTAAAATATACGATATCCTATGAAACAGCAAGGGTATATGTTTTTCTTTGATGCGCAGCTGAAGCGCTTGAAGCGCGTGGTGTTTGTGGTGTAGGCGAGGGTCAGAAGGCGCAAGGCTGGCGCGCTTGGGGTGCTTGGTTCCTCTCCATCAAGCTTCTTTGATTGCGACTCCTAGGGCAGGCTAGTAACCGGCAGAATGAATTCCTGCACAACGCGCTGCAGGTTGAAGGCGCGCCAATGGGAGGCGCTGTGAGGAGTGTAGAGGCGCTCTACAAGCTGGTAGGATGCGCGCGATGTGCGCGCCTTGGGGAGATTTCGCGCGAATTTGATTATATTGGCCAAACACGCGAGGAATGGCCATTTCTCTGGAAATGTGTTAGCGAGAGATGTATATATCGTGGAATTAGGCGCAAATGTTGTGCAAATGGGCTGTAAGGGTGGTATATCAAGGCGCAATAGGCGCATAGGTGAAAGAGAATAGTGCACATCAAGGTGTGCAGGAACAAAATTGACATAGCGAGCGAAAATGTGAAGAACGCGAATAAATGTGGAAGTTGCGAAGTTAAAAATGATAATGGGGAAGTTAGGCGCATATGTATGTGTCAGGCGCGCGCCTAAGTTGCGCCTGGATGGCTGATTGGAATATGTTTTGCGTTGGATGACAGAAATGTGATTTAAAAGGGGAGAAATGATAGAAATGCGATAGTGTGGAAACTCCGCTAAAATTATGAATGCACGAGGCGCGTGAATTATCGCGCAATGTGCGCAATCATGGCGCGTGAATGAGGGGTAGTGCGAAGATGAAATGAAAGTGTTTGGAATTGTTATATAGCTCCTTAAGAGCTTTAAATGTGCGAAAGACAAAAAACGCGACACAAGATGAGGGTAAATATACAATGCCTCTATGCGCGCGCATTGCGCGTTGTCAGGCGCCATATGGTGCGCCTGAGTCACCCCAGGGTCGCCTGAGACATGCTCTGCTTGATGTTCAGCCGGCGTGATGCATGGGTGCTTTACTGGCAAGCGATAGTCACTAGGAGCAAAAAGCGCAACATGCGCGTGATCGTTAGTGACAGATGGAATTACCAGAGACAAACTCTGGTCAATGCGAGGTGTGATTCGAGCCTCTGATGCGGTAGAAGGCTCCTCTATAGGCGCACTAAGGCACAATTGATGTTTAGGGTCATCCCTGACGTCTGATGATGCGAGTGGCGATAGCAGTGACAGCGATGGTGTGACTGGCAAGATTTCTTCCTTAAGCGATGCAATAGGCGGGCGTGTTTCGAGCGATGGCGTAATAATGTCCACAATGGGCGCGTTATTGTGCAATAGATGTTTAGAGTCATCCCTGACTATTGGCGGTGCAATTGCGATAGGCGAGCGCGTTTTAAGTGGCGCGTTATTGTGCAATAGATGTTTAGAGTCATCCCTGACTAGTGGCGCGATTGGTGATGATAATGCGGATGATGATGGAGATTGTGAAGGAGATGGTGTTGATGATGATGGTGAAGAGGCGCTTGCAGTGCGCTTTACGAGCGCATGCTCAAGTTCGTGATCTAAAGTGATGCAGTCTAGTATAGCTTTGCACGGTGGCGCAGTTGATGGCTCAGATGCGCGTGAATCACATGAAGGCACAGGAAAGGTGCGCGCATAAGGCGCGGGAAAAGCGCATGCATGAGGCGCGAGAAAGGCGCGAGAGAGGTGCGCACACAAGGCACGAGAGTAGGAACTGGTGGCCTTTTGTCAAGTACAACTTCTGAGGATGCGCGATAGAAGAGTCCAGCTGTTGCACTAGCGCTAGTGGTCATATCCTGTGTTGCGCGGCTCGCATGATAGTGATCTGTTCCTTGCATAGGTGTTGGCGCGTGCATGGAAGGCGCACATGTGGAAGGCGTGTGTGCAGAAGGCGCTCGTGCAGAAGGTGCGCATGTAGAAGGCGCGCGTGCGGAAGGCGTGTGTGCGGAAAGCATGTGTGCAGAAGGTGCGCGTGCGGAAGGCGCACGTGCAGAAGGCGTGCATGTGGAAGGCGCGCGTGCAGAAGGCGTGTGTGCAGAAGGTGCAGTTGCACTAAGTGTCGGTATCGCGTTTTGCGCGCTAGGTGCAGTAGTTGGCGGTGGGGCATTGGCTGGCAGAATAAACTGTCCTGCAGCATAGACTTGCATGAAAGGATATGGATCTTGAGGGTAGTGGTCTGGGTGCTTGATCATCAGGCGCATGCGGATAGGTGCCTGCGCCTCGCTAGGGATACCTTCCATGAATATACAATCGCGCTCCGCTTTTCCAATACGGTCCTCGTTTAGTAGCGGCTGCATAATTTTCCTAAATGCGCGTAGGTAGGCGCTTAGCTCTTGGCCTGAAAACATCGGCTTTTGCGCGTATTCGCGCGCGAGCGCTTGTAAGTCCACAGGCGCATATCACCTTTTCCCATCCCATCCCGGATACATCACTTTGATCTCTTTCATGAACACGTCGTAATCGCTTTCTTGCGCTTCTGGTAGTCCTGCCCATAGCTCTCGGTCATCGCGCTCAAGGTAGCGGATAATACCCTTGATGCGGTTAAGTCCTTGGAGTCCTGCTTCATCTGCGAGCTGCTCATATGCATCAATGAATTCAGCGAGGTTGTCTGTAGTGCCATTAAACTTGGGCGCGCGGTCAGTGCCGCGGAAGGGCATTTCGTAAAGCATTGAAGCGCAGGAAAGGCGCGCGTGTGAGGCGCGAGAGTGCGTGGGAAAGGCGCGAGAGTGCGAGGTAATTGGTGCTAAGTACAAAGATGCGCAGAACTAGATCTTGCTGACTGTTCCCCTCGCGGTGGGCTCCAGTTGAAGGAACTAAGTCTGACTGCGGCACGCGCAATCAATCTCTAGATGTGAGATCAACAACACTGCTGGTGAGGCAGTATGTCGGGTCTCGCTGCACCTAGGCTGCTATGTCTGAGACAGACGCGTTCGACCCTAAAGGGGACTGCTACCACACACAGAACCAGGGATAAAGAGAACTCAAGTAGACAGGGGATGCGCACAAGGATATAGAAAGGCGTGAAGCGCGCGATGAGAAATGCGCAGTAAGCGGAGCGCGGGAAGCGCGCGCTAAGGTAAGCGAAGCGCGGGAAGCGCGCGCTAAGGTAAGCGAAGCGCGGGAAGGCGCGCGCCTATGGTGCGCGTGGGCGCGTGAAGGCGCGCAAGTGATGCAGAAGGCAAGGAGCGGTGTAGGGATTCGTAATGAGCGTGAAACGACGTGAGTGAAAGCGAGCGCGATGTAAAGCGAGAGCAAAGGCGAAGCAGACAAGAAGCAAGGCTTGATTAGGCGATCTAATCTAAGCCAAAACGCGATAACCACAGGGCGCGCGCCCTAATGGTGACTACTACTCTAAAGTAAAACCCAAACGCTAGGGAAATACAGTAAAGGGAAGTCATGAATAGTAGCGCTACCATCAGGCTTTATACTAAGTAAGATCTCATCGGATGTGGAAGGGATAGGGAGAACATGCGCGATAGTATGTAATGACATGTAATAGCGCTGCAGTCCTTGTTACACTCGTGCAGCATGTAGTATGACGTACTAGAGAGGTGCTCGGACATGGATCGGTCCTCCTGGTTGATAGGCGATAGAGCGCGGGAACGCGCGCTAAGCGCAGGCGTGAGAAGGCGTAGGCGCGGGAAGCGCGTAAGCGCGGGAAAGCGTGCGCCTTTGGCGCACTATACAGGGAAGTGTTATGCAACTCCATAGTGCGAATGATCAAATGACAGCTCGTGTAAATATGGCCTTTTCACGCCCACAGAATTATGATTCCTTACAGCGTATAGACTATCGGATACAATCCTTAAGTCTCGGAGGGTGACAAGAGTTGTTAAGACTCGAGTCTGGATAACAGAATGAGGACAATCTAAGATGATATTCGAACTGGGGTGCTATAGGACATATGACCAGCATTTGAGGGATATATAGTGTTACTCATGTTGAATGTTTTCAGTGAGAGTTCCTGCTGTAGATGATAGGTGTAACTCGATGACTAGATCAAATAGCTTGCAAGTAATGGCGCATCTGTAGAAAAATATCAGTATGTCTGCTGTAACTAGTCACTAAACAAAATTCACTGGCCAAAGTTCATCAAGCTCACCTGGAATGGACCAGTGGGATCAATTGTGCCAGAAGTCTGGGTTTGTTGTTGTGAAGCAGTGTCCCTTGATGTTCGTCTTTCTGTTATTCAAGTCATTGTGCTCACACCTGCTTTCTAGACCCTTCTTACTTGTTGGATCATTTCTGCAACTCTCACAGCGGAGCTGTATGCCTATCACCGCCTCATCAAACATTAATCCATGAACATCCCAAGGACCAGTCCCAGTCCATCCATCCCATGAAACACTGTCTGCACAATCACATTGTGGACATCTTGCAAGCTCAGGGTGGTAGAATGGATGTATGATGCGAAGAGGCTTCAAGTACAAGACCTCTGGATTAATGGCAGGCTCAGACTGATTGCGCTTTTGGACATGGAGGTAAGATGGCGGCAGGAAATGAGGGCCAAGTATTGGAATCCTGCTGTCCAGGCATGGTTGGGTGAGTGCTTTCACTGATCGTATTCATGTCTTCTCTGAGATATAGTTGATGTACTCAATAACTTCAGCTTCCCATTCACACTGGCATCTGGGTCTTGGATTGGTTGTGTGTTCAGTATGTCCTGTCCATGACCCAATGCATTTTTTAACCTAACAACAACAGTTATTAGGCAGGTCAGTGTCAATATGTGATGTTCTGCATGCCAGTGCTTACCATGTCTTTCCAGTTTGCCTTGAATTTTTTCTGCATGTCTTTTGGCTCCAGCATTGACAGCAGTTTGCATACCATATCTGGTTCATAGACGGACATCATTCTGTCAAGTCGCCAAGGCTCTGTTTGTTGGAAGATAGGTAAAATGTATACTAGTATAATTGTAATAGTAAATGGAAGGGCAATGAAAATTTTTGGTAATTAGGGGCCATCAGATGCTCTTTGTGCTTCACTACTTCACTACACTAGTGTTAAGGTCGTACTCAAAGGTAACGGATCCGAAGGGCTTCGGCCTCAGCTCGTACGCTGTGCCCCTTTCCCGAGTATAGCCCCGTATTTCAGAATGCTATAAGTATCGTATCCGAAGATCCAGATGACTATTGTATGGTATCCGGTTAGAGGGGAAGGTAACGTATTCCTATCCGAAGACAAGGAATAGTATCGTATGATATCCAAGGGTAAGGATTAGTATTGTATTCCTATCCGAAGATAAGGAATAGTATCGTATACATATCCGGATGGCGTCCGGATATCGGACGAGAGTATAAGGGCTAGTCTAGACAAGTCTAGGACTAGAAACTAGCAGAGTGTAGACTATCCGTAGATAGAGGCGGATGCGTATAGACTATCGGATACAATCCTTAAGTCTCGGAGGGTGACAAGAGTTGTTAAGACTCGAGTCCGGATAACGGAATGAGGACAATCTAAGATGATATTCGAACTGGGGTGCTAAGAACATATACAAGAGTTTATATACGATAGAACTACGCGAGAGGCTATGCACAAAGTATCGCAAAGTATAAGCAACGCTTATTAGAAGTCAATCATAAGCCGGAAGGTAATCACAAGTGAAGTGGATCAGTAAACATAACCGGGAATTAATCACAAGTGAAACGGATCAGTAGAACATAGCCGGAAGAAAGCATAACCGATAAACCGGAAAGGAGGATATACTAAATGGAGGAAATAAGCAGTGTTTAACATTATATGAACAGGATATGAATGAAGAAGCTTATCGTAACGGATCCGGTACGGATCTGTGGATCGGATCTGATCGGATCTGACATCCGGAACTTCGGATGAGAAGCGCGAATGTATGGGATATGACAACTAGTGTCCAAATGCTCTACTACCCATATATATTCGTGTGACTGCTGTGCCAAGTCAACATCAAAATAAATTCTTTTCATCAAGCGTGATTGGTGGGATGAACATGTTCAATTAAAGGCTCAAAACTAACAACCAGTACTACTGCATACTACATAGTCCAAACTACTTGAATGGCTCCACATCTCCACCCAGACCCCCCATCAAAGTCTACAACTAGGGGGCAACCTACAACTATCAAATCCAAAAGTGCTGAGACAACCGTCCAATTGTTCACTGGCAAAGGTTCAGATGCCACATCTATCAGAATTCAATTGGACTCACAGAGTCACACTGAGGATATTGAGCAGTTTGTAAAGTTCGGATTTGATGAACAAGTCAAAAGTCTTGCGACTTGTTCAGGGTTTCAGGTAGCAATGGTCCAAGAAATCTACAAACATGTCAGCAACTTCAGCCAGTTGAGAAAGGTCATTAGGGCCATGCGTACCTCTGTGATGGAATGCGCTAAAGCAGAGATTGAAGTGCAGGAGATGGAAGACCTGTACACCAGCAATGCCAGCAAGTCTGAGGATGATGGAGGCAAAGATGATGATGGAGGAAAGGATGATGGCGGAAAGGACACTAGTAAGAAGCGTAAGTTTGCTGATTGAGATACAAATCCACACAGCAATTCTATCAGGTAGTTAGTATCCAATGTACAGGGTGCTGCTTTGATTTGAACGTAGAAAGTAGGATTGCATGGATGTACTGTACTGGTGGGCATTGCTTTTTATTCAAACATAGAAAGTAGGATTGTGTGGACATACTGGCTGCTATCAATCATTCAAACATAGAAGGTAGGATTGCATGGATGGTACTGTACCGGCAGGTGTTGCTTTTTATTTGAATGTAGAAAGTAGGATTGTGTGGATGGTACTGTACCAGCGGGCATTGCTTTTTATTCAAACATAGAAAGTAGGATTGCATGGATGGTACTGGATGTACTGGCAGCTATCAATTATTCAAACATAGAAAGTAGGATTGTGTGGATGTTACTGTACCTGGGCGCTGCTTTGATTTGAATGTAGAAAGTAGGATTGCATGGATGTACTGTACCTGGGTAGGATTTTTATTCAAAAGGTAGAAAGTAGGATTGCATGGATGGACTGGCTGCTGTCAATTATTCGAACATAGAAAGTAGGATTGCAAGGACCTACAGATTCTCCTTGGGGGGGGGGGGACTCATCTTGTTGTGTGAAAAGGACCAGGTCATTAAATTTAATTAGGTACAGAATCACAGCAACACAACTCACTGATTACTGCACCGCAAGCGCATCTTCTTCGCGAAACACAGGACTCCCTTCCTAAGTTGAGTCTCCTGGGTGAAGAATTTATATCTGAGTCAATACTGGTAGTAGGTGGCAAGAAGAAATAGCCGCAGAGTTCAAGTACTCACTGTCAACCCCTTCGCGAGACCTCCGATTTCCGAGAGAGCGACCCCTTCGCAGCTTTCCCGCGCGCCTGCGGCGCGTGACCCCTTCGCATGACCATATTTTCCGCTGAACCACAGTTGCCGTATCTGTGCAGCTCAGAATTCCCCCTTTTGAAAACAAAACGGAGAAACACTCTGCCTATAAAGATAGCGGGAACAGTTGCAAAATGCGCTATCATCGCAGAGTATTGAACGTTCCAACGATATCACGATAGTGACTGCAGTGGCTGTTCAGTTAAGTAGTCCAGGATGTTTTTGACGCTTGTTGGATGGTTTGTTTTACCGTCGCTAGCAGTACAAGTCCCGTTGGGCTTGCCGTCTGATGGCAGCCCGTCACTGGACATCGGAACTGCATCTGCGATAGCCCAACCATATAACTCTCCTAACCCTCTGGACTCGGATGGCCTCGACCGTTCACCTTGGCAGCTTGATAAGCCACCTGCTGCCGACCAAACAGGGCACTTTGTTTTTGAAACTGTAAATTCGTTGCTTCAGCATTGGCCGAACACGCGCTATCGGAATGGTCAGTCCTATTATGACCTTGGCACAGATGGATGTCTGACGCATATCGTTATTGTTGTGACCTACCAGGTCATACAATGGTCCCCGGTATAATTCCCAAAGGCACCTTGTTGTATCATGGAGCTGTCAATGAAACAATCCCTACGGTCCCCGAGTGGACGGCTACAGATCCGGAACACTCCATCCTCTTTTGCAAAGGCTCTCCAGATACAGGATGTTGGCACTTGACACTTGCAGTAACTCGTCCTCTCAAAGTTCTTTACTTTGATGGGAGTAGCGCAGCCAATACCCTGAATGGTACTCTTTACACTCAGGATATCATTGCATGGGGAGAACTGAGGCCTGACTGGCGGTTCAACGAGGACCAGCGCATCGAGGACTTGTGCAAATGGGGAGCACAGTACGCTGTTGATGGTTATGTTCGGTAAGCCATTCTATCTGGCATCATCTCGTCATGGTATTGAACTCTTTTTACAGAATGGAAATGGACTTGTATTGTTCTTGATTTTTGCCTCTTGCTCTTCAACTGATTGGTTTGCTCAAGTGAAATCATGCTCTGTGATTTTACGGCTGGCTTGGAAGTCGTCTCCTTGTCTCACCTTGCCAGCATCGCCGAACCGGTGTCTGCAGTCCCAAGAATACCAAATCCCTTTCGCAAGTTTCTGCGTTTTTCGTCTTTCTCATGTCTTCCTAATGTATATTTCTAGTGCTCCGCATGTTCGAAGTGATGCACGCAGGGTCATGGCACAATCGATACCCTGGGGATACACGAATAAACCTTGATCTGGCTGGAATCGTCTCACTGTATGACGCCACCCTCGCACCGTCACTCGTTGGTTCACGCGACGGTCAGGAACGGTGCGACCACAACATAGGAGCCATATCTTCTGCGGATATCGAGGCGGTCAGGCGCAGAGTCTCTCGTACATTAGAGCGAGATCAGGGTGACGTCAGTGGCATTGACTGGAAAACCCTTTTCAGAGTTATCGTGGAACGTTACTCGGAGCGCCTCGACTTGATGGACTACCTTCTCAAGTCGGAAAATGACACAATCATGGACCAAGCACTGAAGGTGCATGTCCAGTTACGCGTGATGCTCACGCCATACATCTTCCATTCTACTAAGCCTCCCATCGCCTCGTCTGACTCATCTAACTCCTGGGCAACACCAGTGTTCAAAGCATGCGGGACCGCGCACACATCGTCAATTGTATCATATATATCGAGCTTGAACGCCTCAGAGCGCCTTCTGTTGCATGCAGTACAGGAGACTACGCGTGAGATATGTCGCGTTATTACAAAGATGTGGGTGTCCGGCGTCCTTACAGGTCTTGATACATACCTCCCCCTTGATTCCACTCCGGATGCTACGCAAATGGTTCGCTTGATGGGTTCATGGAGGCAAGAATTAAGTGCTTTAATGACATGGCTAGATTGGAGCGTGTGGGTTAAGTGTCGTCCAGCCTGTGGACCTGAGGTAAATGTCTTGACATTATGTGCTGCCTATATACATCTTACTTACATGTTCCTTAGGAAATGTGTTACCTTCCTTCCTGGCCCATAAACTCGCCAAGGGGTCGGCGGCCACGCCGTCCTCCGCATAGACAACATGAAAGTAGTGATATTATCAATACGTCCTTTCCAGACAACCTACCATACACACACGGGTTCCTCATGCAACTGGCGAGTCCGCAGGACGATGACTGGAGGAAGCCTCAGCCCAAGTGCATTAGACGAGTTGCGCCATATGGCTTCTAGATTTTCATTTAAAGCTAGTATCTAATGTCATCCTTCTGGTGATGACCGGAGACTTGTTACCACTTAGATGTCTTGGATACTCACAGCTACTATGCACGCCCTTTCTTCCAATTTTCCTCGCGCATCATTACTGCCACATTCGTCATATGTGTAACATCCGATTGTGTATGCATCACCCATTCACGAGCACCCCTCCCATGTGCCAAGCAGCACTATGTACTGTCCTGACCCGTTTGATGCGCACAGCGAACCTGATATACACCTCGATGCCCCCGCCCAATATCAAATAATTTTTTTCTGCGGAAACACGTGGATCCTCATCTACATTCTTGTGCACATTCGAGACCGACCACTAAACAATATAGAGAGGAAGAGTTGGAAACCTCAATTCCTACGAGTGCTATGGAAGAGGATTGATAGCGAAGGCATGACAAAGCAATTGGAGGCGGGCAGAAAATACCGCATCTTCGCCGCTGCGACTAGCACCTGATCAAGTTAATTTATACCCGAGGGTGTTGATCTTCAAACGACATAAGCACTACGCAGGGATCCCTTTTTTCTGCAACGTTCCATACACGGCAAGGTGTAGCATATATCCCGGATATGCATGCTACTTTCTGACCATGAAATAGAGATACAGCTTGATACAAATCCATCTCTTGCGAGTAGAATCAGCGATATTTCTCCGCTTGGAAACGCGGACCGTAGGCGAGTCCTCCTGACATCCGAGCTCATCTGCTGGTTCTGCTGTTTTCTCGTGGACCAATCACAGAATGCGTAAATTTGGGTGGAAGGCATTAGTATATATCAAAAATAATCCATGAGTTTATATAAGAGACTCCTGACCTCTTCTGACGTTTCCCAACAGTCTGAACTCAAGTTGCCCGCTACCATGTCGCTCACGGTGAGTCGCAAATGCACTACATTAATATGAATATCACGGCTAAGATATCAAAGGTTGAATCAGTCACTACGCAAGAGGAAGCATGCTGCCTGCGCTCGTTCGACAGCAATGTCGCCTGGGAGATCGGGAACATCATCCGTGCCAACGTCCAACAAAAATTCACGCGCCCCGTCGTCATCTACATCGCGCACGCAAACTCATCCCAGCTTCTCTTCTTCGCCACCTCAGGACCTGGTACACTTCCGGACAATATGCACTGGGTGAAGCGCAAGGAGGCAGTGGTGCTCCGTTGGGGATGCTCGACGATGCGTATGAGGTTGTCACTGGAGACCAAAGCAAAAACCTTGCAGGAAGTATATGAGATGGGCGATCCGAGTATATATGCAATGCACGGCGGAGGTTTCCCAGTGAAGGTAAAGGGTGTGGAGGGGATCGTGGGCGTGATAGTGGTTAGTGGTCTCAAACAGGAGGACGACCATAGTGTCATTGTGGATGGTATCCAAGAGTACCTTGCGAAGAATCCTTGAGAAATTGGTCCGTAAGTCGTACGCCATTGATAGCCATGTCTCATTGACAAGGCGGTTATCCAGAATCAAAGAAGAATATTGAGGATTTGGCACCGTGATTTTATTTCTAACTTGAATGCAAAAGCATAGGTCTGATGCGGTCGGCGTTCTGGGGTGTGCGCAAACTGAATAGTGATCTGACTCGTCCCCAAAGTGCATGGCAATTTTGCGTCCCGCTCAACGATGCACTACGATTGGAACGAAAGCTCAGTGCCTTCATAGATAATTTGCGCCTTGTTTGAGGTCTAGTATCCTGCACATCGGAAATGTCAGTTCAGCAAGACTTCAAAATCTCCACATGATCTAACTTACGTTCACCGTGGAAATCCCTGAGTAAGCTGTGTCGGCGGGCGATGATTGATCGATTCCCGGCAGTTCCCCACCGTTGACACCGCCCCTCGGAGTGTGATCTGTAAGAGTTGCTTCTACGACCGAAATTTGTTCTGTGTCATCCAGCTCTTTAGGGCTCGGAGGGAAACGATCTCCTTGAGGTAAATCGGAGACAGGGGACACTAACACTTCGTCATGATCGGCATTTGGGGAGTCAATGGAAGAAAGGCCATCATCTTCACAACTGTGAAGCGAGACTATAAAAGACGAACAATCTGTTAAAGAGTGGCAGCCAACACCGAGGCTGGGATGTCGTAGCACCTTCGGCATATTTAACACGCATGTTCGTTAGGAAGGCAGGAGATCAGACCTTGCCGCTGAATGCTCCGAGCTCTGTGTTGGAGAGATTTGGTGCTGCAATGAGCTCACCGACGTCCTCGATAAATAGCTCCTCGGAATAAACCGAAGGTGATGGGTCAGTGATAGGGTCTGGGTCTAACAACTGAAGCTTCAAGGTCACGCTAGCCTGGTATATGGAAGGCTCTCCATTCCGCCCTCGTACGTGCACATGTCTCAAAATTTGTGAGACAACTAGAAGATTATGAGTGAATGTTCATGATGACTTGTGAAGGTTGCAAGACCTTTTGTTTGTGTTGATGTAGGTAACTGCATATAATCGCGAGACGATGCAATGGGTACATCCTTGCAGAACCAACTCAGTGTGCCACAAGATAACAAAGTATGTTTTGCTATCAAGTCGATACATATAGACCAGTCCTCCCTTACTGAGCTATTGAAGAGGGAGCCGTTGAGTTACGATCGCTCACACAATAGGTAATGTCGCTTACAATTCAAATGACTCATTCCAGGCGTACTTTCCGGGGGCAGAAACCTGGGATCGCTTACGAATAGTGTCAACGCCAACCACCACGTAGCATCTATAAGGCCCAGGCGGACATTCTGGATCATCTGGTTCTATAATGGCACTGATATCTGTGAGGTACGGTGAGTATCCTGCAGGGTTTATCATTGTAATTCACTTGCCAGAAACCTGGATGTGGTGATAAAGTTTCCGCCTTCCACCATACGATCGCATTGGAAGAGAATCCATCTACAGCAGGCAGTAGCAAGTCGTTGCACACGAGGGTTGGAGCAGTTTTAAGGGAAGAGGAGTCTCATCTTGGTCAGACAGTGTCGTATGTCCGGTGCTCACGCACAGCAACGGTTTGATGTCTTCCCAGGGTCGTATGTACTGCCAGTGTTAACTAAAAATTATACAAATGATTTAGCAACGTTCGGAAAGTGATCTGATTCAGATCCATTATATCCTCAACAGAATCAGCAAGTTGATGTGCTAACTGACAGAACGTGGTGTATATACAGGATGATAACGTTGTTACAAAGGCGCCTTGGAGCAACTCCCCAAATAAGATCCAGCACAAATACGTGTCAACACAACGCGCGTCCGCCAGTGCAAGCATTGCGGTCATGAAGGCCCTTAGCTTTAGCACTATAGATCATGGTGGCATCAACAAGTGAGCAAGTGAGTTGTATTGGCGCATACGCCGATTATTGTGATACTTATACAATTTGCAGTTAACGGCACTTGCTGGAACGACAGTTGGTGAGCAACCACTCGATCGAAAACCCCGCATATAATTAACACCTCCAGTCGTTCATCCATTGGTCTTACTCTCTGTTACTGACCACCATGCACGTACGGTCTCGCGTACTTCATCAAAGCGTGTTGTTGGGGTTCTTTTGGGCCAGGACAATGGCAAGACCGTTAACGTTGCCAATTCATTTGGAATCCCGTTCGAAGAGGATGAAAGAGACAGCAAGACGTGGTTCCTGGACCATAACTATATTGAGGGGATGTATGATATGTTCAGGAAAGTCAATGGTATGTTCCTCTTTACGTGGGTAACCATCATAGATACTGAGTGAGATTGCAGCGAAGGAGCGGATGATCGGGTGGTACCACACGGGGCCAAAACTACGAGCTTCGGACCAAGAAATTAATGATCTTTTTAAGCGGTATATTGCAAAACCAGTGATGGTTATCGTCGATGTACGACCGCAGGCCGTCGGAATCCCGACAGATGCGTACTTTGCGGTGGAGGAGATCAAAGACGTATGCTTTTCCTCCTTTGCAATCTATACTCGTACCAATTTTATGACTCCAGGATGGCACGGAAACACGAAAGACATTCCTTCACGTCCCTTCTGCAATAGAAGCTGAAGAGGCCGAGGAGATTGGTGTCGAACATCTCCTACGCGACATCAAAGACTCAACGACCACCACTCTCTCAACACGCGTTTCTGAGCAACTCGCATCACTTCAAGGACTTCAATCCCGACTACGAGACGTGCACAAGTATCTGCTAGATGTTGCAGCGGGTACGATGCCAGTCAATCACCAAATAATTTACCACCTGCAAGACGCACTTAACCTGCTTCCTGACTTGAGCAATCCGGTGACAACACAGAGTTTCGCATCGAGCACAAATGATCAACTACTCGTGGTGTATCTGAGCAGTCTTCTACGTGCTGTTATCGCGTTACATGCTCTGGTGGACAACAAAGCCACTATAGGGCGAGCAGAGCAAGAAGAAGGCATGGATGACAAAGACAAGGACAAAAAGACGGCCAATGGCGATGCGAAAAAGTCGGAGGATAACAAGAAGGATGGGGAAAAGGGAAAGGACTTGAGTAAGAAGGACGCGGACAAAGGACTATGATTAAGTCGCTATATGTTCCGTTGTTACTATCACGACTACTTCACATTGCTGTGCAGAAGCAGCTTGCACGCATATAGTTTTCCCAAAATTGGTTGTACATGTGATGAGCACGTGCCCGATGAAGTGCCGTTGTGATTATGGAAGCGCTTTTCTTTTTTCATTCACCACCTTGAGGCTTTTTTTGTGTTCTCCTCCTCACTCCATCATCTTTTAAGAAAAGTGCGTCAGATCTTCTCTAGGATATTTACCTTGTCCAATACACTTTTCGCGCCGAGATTATCAACGGCTGCGTCAATCGTGCACGGACCCCCCTAACATCGATTTTTCCCTGACAGGTTCTCTACTCAACATGTCTGGCGCTCGTGGATGTTTCAATTGTGGAGGCTGTGCGTGGCGTTTCCGTGTTGTTTGTTCTCCGGCTTTTGAGCAGTCTCGTCGATATGGCGAAAGCAAGGCCCCGTAGCCATTGCTATTGCCTTCGTTCTTATTTACATTTTCGAATTTCGGTGTGCGGTGCTGACGTGGATCGCTATGGTCTTTTGCTCATATCTACCGATGACACATGTTATCATCAACGACTCGCACAAAATCGCAATATATTGCATTGCTCTCTGCCTTGCTTGGTTCCGTACCTCCGATCTTCTTGAAGACAGTCGGACATCAAGCTGCTAACTGCCCCAAGGCAGGGACTCCTACTTGGTAACTATTGATCTTGTTTATGCTGGGCATCGTCTCATTTTCGTTCGCCTTGTTTAGCTACAACTGTATGTCGTTACGGAGTCCATTTCTACATGGTGTTCACGATTTCTGCAGGTGGTATGGAAGGTCATGTTTCCCGTGATTGCACGATGGAAGTCAAGGCCAAGTCTTGCTACAAATGTGGTCAAGAGGGTCACATTGTATGTTTTCCGGGGATGTCGGTCAATCTTTTTACTTATTGAAATCAGTCTCGCGATTGCCCCGACGGTGGCGCAAGCGGTGGTGGAGGCGGTGGCAGCTATGGTGGGGGATTCTCCGGTCAGGAGTGCTACCGCTGCGGCAAGCCCGGCCACATTGCTCGTGCATGTCCTGAGGCTGCAGGAGGCAACTCTGGCTACGGAGGCGGAGGCGGTTACTCTGCGTTTGGTGGGGGCTCCAAGTCTTGGTTCGTCTTTACTATGTTCATTTTACATTTGCACTCATTCGCCACACGCAGCTATACCTGCGGTGGTGTAGGTCATTTGTCGCGCGACTGCGTTCAAGGTTCTAAGTGCTACAACTGCTCGGGCGTGGTACGTTGCTATGTACATATGAGGTTCTCTGGTTAACATTCGCCGATTTAGGGCCACATCAGCCGTGATTGCCCCCAACCTCAGAGGCGCGCCTGCTACACGTGTGGTTCAGAAGGGTGAGCAACTCAAGCCGCCCTTGCCGTTCTCTCATTAACCCACATCTTAGCCACATTTCTCGTGATTGTCCCGGTGTGGGTGCCACTGAGGGTGCTTGAGTGATGCGATATCCATGTATTCCTAGCTGCTTCATGTTGATCTCTTTCTGGTTTGCTGTTGAAGTGTTTGGATCTGTTTCTCCGTACGCGTATCCATTAGCAGAATACTAGCAGTTATTTGCAGCACACCATTAATATCATTGTACAAGTTCATCATGTATGTCAGAGTACCTTGAGGAGATTGCGGGGTGTGTACTATCAACCCGGTTCATGCCGACTGCGCGAAATCCGCTGCAGGGCCAGCCGAGCTTATTTTTTTCCACGCCCTGTTATTCGCTAATTTCCACTTGCTCAACTTCTTTCCTCCGTCTACCGACACTCGCTTTCATTGTCCTCCATGCAAGCCATTCGCCTGGCGCGCCCTAGAGTCTCCTTGCGCCGTCTGGCGACCACCGCTCAGGTGCCCACATCCGGACCCTCGTCCGTGACCGCGTCTGTTATTCCTCTCTCCAACGTCGAGGCACAATGGGAAAATATGTCTAAGAGCGAGCAAGCAGTTGTGCACCGGCAGCTCGAGGAGTTGCAGAAGAAGGACTGGAAGACGCTCTCTTTGGATGAGAAAAAAGCGGGTGCGTGTTATTGTCCTTCCGCTCTTCGGCTGCCCCCGTTGACGTGTTTTACTGATGTCTTTTTGGTCTGTTGTTTTATTCCAAATCACGCATTACCGTGACGTTGTGGTCGATGCAACACTGTTCCTTATCGTGTAATTTGTGTCAATAGCATACTATGTTGCCTTTGGCCCGCATGGACCCCGGGCTCCTGTTAGCCCACCTGGCCAGGGCCTCAAGGTTTTCCTTTTCACCATGGGCCTCGTAGGTGTCGCTGGACTGATCTCCCTGGCCATTCGTTCACAATGTATGTTTCTCATTTTTTGTGGGTTGAACTCTAATATGTGTACCCCTGGACCTTAGCTCCACCTCCACCGAGAACGCTTACACGCGAATGGGAGGAAGCAACCAATGAACGCGCACGCGAGCAGAAGTTGAACCCTATTACTGGTATTTCTCTCCTTGTGGAGATGTATTTTCATAGTGCTAATTGATACGCAGGCATATCGTCGGAAGGATACTCTGGGAAAGGCTTTGTGGTGTCGAAATAAATGCACTTGCGGTTGCTTACATGCGCGCACTACGGTTGTTGTTCCGTGCGTCTGCTGTGAAAAGAAAAGACTTACATTATTTGCATATACCGTAGAGTCTGCGTTCCTTTTCTTTACTCTTACAATTGCAAAACTGCATCGGCCAGAATCCATTTTGATGTGCGATCAATTCGGGAATTGACAGTTAGATATCAATAAAGGCACTGCTCGCGGCGCTTAGCATGGTAACCTTGCGTTTAAAGACCAATACGTAGGAAATTACTAAAATTACCGAACCACAAGTGCGGCCAAGCCATGCTGGGTAAACGGTGCATTCATAGACAGCCGCATGAGTTCTCCGCCGTACAATGATGTTCCGGGTTCGGGACACATCAATATTCGCCACCGACATTCAGCACCATAGCAAAGAAACACTCCAGGACATCACCATGCACTACGAAGCGACGGTTAAAAGGCAGTGAGAGGCATGTCGAAAACAAGCCACGAAAAATGCAAACGGACCGACGGGTAGCGAGCAACGGACAAAACTCTTCAGGGCACCGGCCAACAGGTCTAATGCACCCATATGTAGTACCAATTCCACATGGCAATTGCAACCTTAGTGCGGTGCAAAGGTCAAATCATCTTGATGCTGTGATGCAATGATGTTCAAAGGCGATTAAATAACTGGTGGATTGTTTAATAACCTTGGGCGGGAAAGGTACAGGGGTACTGCGATGACACAAAAATCATCGCAGTCGTCTGGAAGGGGGAACGACAATTGGAATGAAAAGCAGGACAAAAATATAAAGTGGAGAGCCGCCGCTGATACTTCGCTTGAGCTCTAAGTCTCAATGCGTGCTTCCGCAACGGGCGGTTCCGACCTGAGGCGTCACCTCAGTGTGACGACGGCACTAGCCAAACAATGCACACACCATAAGCAAGAGTTTACGCCAGCAAACGTGTCCAATCACTACCGAATACATGGCATATTGACACATGTGGGCACTGCTGGACCTTCTATGCTGGATGCTATATTATACCAGGGCTGTGAAACTTCGCCATCGGAACGTATGATGTGATGGCGACTAGTAGCGACATACTTCAAGTGTGATGCTGTTGGTACATTTAGGGATAAATTGCAGGTCCGATGGGCCAAGCTGAAACAACCCTCGGACACGACAGCCAATGAAATCTCGCACCCGAACATCAGAGTCCGTCAACTGATAGAGGCTTCTGCAACGGCAGTGGGCTCTAAACAGATCTGATCGCGCGAGTGATACGGACAAACAATTATATGCTCAACGGGTTCTAAATCTGCATCGGAGATAGTAAACCTTTCGCACTCGCCGTCTTGTGAACTTGTTTCAAAATTGAAGTCCGCATGATAAGATAGGCTTGTGGCTCTCGTTATCGTTACCCCGCTCCATAACCACCTCTGGCGGTCCATTGTAAGAGGCGGGGACGTAAAACTTCGGAGCAAGCCGTGGTGATGGTGAAGCCCCCAGCCCCCCGACGATGCAGCGGCTTGCGCAGGTTGGAAGCCAAGGAATACGGACAGCTCACAAGAGACCCGTGTAGTACGTATCACGTTCATTGAAGAAAAAAACCTCCTCTCGGGTAGGCAAACCGCTCACTGATCGGGCACCTCGGGGGAGACCTCTTGGAAATCTATTTCGGATATATGATCACATTGGGAATTAAGGCGTGCCGTTGCTAGTTAAGCAAAAGCCCGACGTTCAACTAGACTGCAGCGCTTTTCTCTACTTCTTGTCTTCCTCGGAGTTCAGGAATACCTGTGTGGAATAACACATCATCAGAAATGCGCCGGTCAAAATTGAGGAAGTATGAAGGGCGCACCTGTGGTCCGCCAACACCGTTTTCCCATTGTTGGTATTTTAGAGCGGTCGTGCCTCTCTTCTCAGCCACGACACGCTCAGACTCCTTCAACGACTGACGAACAGCCCGTGCAGTAATTTGGGCATATTTGTTGTACCTTCAGAGACGTGTCAGTGAATGAAGATATACAGGAGATACCAAACACGAACGTGAAAAAGTTTCGCCAAGTTGCACTGCTCATTGTGGAAGATGTTGAAGTTGAAGAATACTGTTCGTGCTTGAAATTCTGGTGCAGTCAAACGTTGAGTTCTTCCGGAAATGTCCGTTCATCATGGTTTGCCTAATATGGTGACCGTCATTGATTTGGACTGTGGGGGCCGCTACGGTTGCTCATAACCTCCACTCTCACCCTTGCTTGGTCCCTTAATTCTTGTATCTGTACCACCCTAAGGACACGGAACATAAAGAGCCCCAATGACAGGAATTACTTGGCACTATGTCCTGAAATTTATCATCACAGGTGTGTCACACGGCACTTGCATTCCGGCAAAGGGTTCATTTCTCAATAACCGCATTCACAAGGCGATGCTGGAGTTGGCAAGTCATCTTTACTTATCCGTTTGACAGACCAACGTTTTCTAGCGAACCCAGACCCAACTGTGCGTGGCTTTTCGCATGCCTGATAAGCTGAATTTGACACACCGCCCCATTACCCCTAGCTAGGAGTAGAATTCGGCTCGAAGCTGATTGAAATACCCGAAGAAGGGAAGGTTGTCAAGCTTCAATGTCCGTCTCCTTCTCCGTTCCCCTCTGACACGTATTTCATGTAGTCGGGTATAATATAGGTTGGGATACTGCTGGAAACCGAATCCTTCAGGTCAATTACACGGTCATACTACCGTGGTGCCGCGGGCTGCTTGCTAGTCTATGACGTGACATCTCGCAAGAGTACGCCCAGTATGACCGATTCATCCCCGGCGGCCTACTAATCATCGTACACAGGTTTAAAAACGCGCAGTCTTGGCTTGCAGACGTACGAGAGCATGCTGACCCTCATTTAACTTGCATACTTGTCGGAAATAAAATTGATCTATGCAATGAAGAAGCAGAAGGCGAGTCAAGTCGACGAAGAGAAGTCTCAACAGATGAAGCGGACGAATGGGCGAAAAAGGAGGGATTGCTATTCTTGGAAGCAAGCGCAAAATCGGGGAGCAACGTTGATTCGGCGTTTGAGAAAGCTTCATGCGATATCCTCCGTAAGATCAAGCGTGGCGTTTTTGATGATAATCGAGTGAGTTGTTATTTCAAGACGGACATCCCCCTGTGGTTTTCTGATAATCTGACATGTTGGTCTAGTCCCCAGGAGTGAAACTGTCAAACCCAACGAATGGAACCGTTGCCCTGAATCAAGCCTCAAATAAACAGGGATGCTGTTCGTGATGATTATGCGCAACATTATACATAAAGTTGCTGTACTCTATTCTACTGTGGTTATGGGCCTATAGTTATTACTCTGTATTGCCGAAAATGCGCAGAATATTATGAGACTCGTACTCTATCTGAAATGTTCAATGAAATCCCGCGCTAGGGTATCCTGGGCATACAGATGATACAGAACTTTTGTGTGTGTGAATGCAAGGGAGTGATGCAAGCTCTGTCAAACAACCTTCTAACACGCTTCTGATGGCCGTCGGAATCATATTTGTCCACATTCTGCCCTCCGCCACTATCATGATTAACGCCGTAGCGTGTCTGCATACTCCTGCAGCTGCTGTACAAACCCAAAATTGGGTTCAGCAGATCTTCGTCTCGTTTTGACGTATTGAATAGCTTGTGCTGGAGTCCAGCCGTACTCCGATATGAGAAATGCGCATACCACGCTGGTGCTGCGGCTCACTCCCTCCATGCAGTGCACAAGAATCCGTGCATTCGGATCGTGCAGTGCGCTGCGGATGAAGGCGGTTGCGGATGGAAGATGAGCGGCGAGCTCAGAAAATGGGAGATCCTCGAGGGGATATTGGGCACGATGGATGGGTAGCTCGTGTGGTATTGCGACGTAGCCGCGCATTGCGGAGAGGATGTGGGTTATGCCCAGCGAGGCGAGTGCATTAGGGTTCTCTGCGAAGGAGAGGTCTGAGACGTAGAGCCTTGGCAATATTTCTGATGCACCAGGTGTTCGGAGCTGGTAGGGCATCTGGGACATGGGCGATGGTGACCAGTTGGACATGTTAGAAGGGTGACCGCCGTTATGTGATGATAGAGTGAGCCTCCCGAGGTGCTAGGATATATATAAGTATAATATAAGCATAATGGGAAGCAAACGGAGGTGGGACACAACCAGCAAGTGAGGATGTACTCAAACGTAGGAAGGTCCGTTTAAAACACGACTCACCATGACAACTTTGACAACCGCAGTAACTGACGTCGATAGTGCACAAGTTTAGAACGGTGAAATTGAATAAGAGCGACGGAAGAAAGTAGTTTGGGTAAGACGTGCTATAGGTGCGAGAATAGTACCACGGGGCAGAGACCCTTACTAGATTAGCCAGCCGAGATCAATAGCCTTCTTTATGAACGAACCAAGTCAAGAAATTAGCAAGACAAACAGCCTTGGCGAAATTGTTCGAGACTTGGGCTAGATTTGCCCAGTCCTGAGCCGATACCAAGATATTATAGAACGGCGTCCACAACGGACGTCGGGAAGGCACGGCTCTTGAGCGGGGTTGGTCAGGCTTAGTGAGCTCGGTAAGGGAAAGGGAAAGCAGAGCCTTTTGGTTGAAACTAAAGTAGGACAAAGTCTGTACACTGTGAGATTTATAATGTACAGCCTTGCGCGACCTCGATCATCAAATGGAATTTTATCCACACTGGCAGGTTCAGGGACGCTGAACACGCGGTCGAGGCTATGCATGACACTAGCACTGCTCCGAACCAATGGATCTTGGCCCGGCTATAGTCTCTCAGGAAGCCGCATCTGGGGGGCGAGTGCAGTGCAAAGTGTAGAAAATATTTCCACAAACAGGTACGATATGCATGCAAGGGGCTAACACAATGCGAAAGAGAGAGAAGTACGGAAAAAGTTGAAACATAAGCTTGGCAGACCCAAAACATTTTACATGGCATACTGTCAAGAAAATTTCGCGATCATAGAATGGACATAACAATTTCAGAGTGGCATCGTAACAGTCTGGCCTATAAAACAGATAACAATCTAAATGAGATCGCTGGAAAAGCATTTGTCAGAGCTCAGATCTATCAATCCCGCAGCAAGAAACTCACGCGACATTAAGAGGCATCTCGTCAATCTGAGTGTTGTAGAATTCTGCCCGTAGTCTTAGCATCAATCATGCAATAGCAAAATATACTCACGTTCAATATCTCTCAACATTCTGACATCTTCTGTTGTCACAAAGTTGATGGCAACACCCTTACGGCCGAAACGCCCGCCACGACCAATCCGGTGAATGTAGTTCTCCCTGTTTGTAGGCAGGTCATAGTTAATGACCAGAGAGACCTGCTGCACGTCGATTCCGCGGGCCAAGAGATCTGTCGTGATCAGGACACGCGATGAACCTGACCGAAACTCCTTCATCAGAACTTCACGCTGTTTCTGCTCCATATCCCCGTGCTGGGCAAAAGATGCGATCAGACGGGACATCATCGACTGAGATAATACCGCAATTACTGACCATAGCAGATACCGTGAACTCGCGAGAGTGCATCTTTTCTGTCAACCAATCGACCTTCCGCCTTGTGTTACAGAAGATGACAGCTTGCGTGATCGTTACAGTCTCGTAAAGATCGCAAAGAGTGTCCAACTTCCATTCCTCCTTCTCCACAGCGATGTAGAATTGCTTGATACCCTCAAGCGTCAATTCATCCCTCTTGACGAGAATTCGAACAGGGTCACGCATAAACTTCTTCGTCACTTCCAAAACGTCGGCGGGCATGGTAGCAGAAAGGAGTACTACTTGAGTCTCCTGCGGTAGGAGCTGGAACAGCTCGTAGATCTGGTCCTTGAACCCACGGGACAACATCTCATCAGCCTCGTCGAGACAGAAAATCTTGATGGTGTCAGTGCGGAGAGCTCTCCGGTTGATCATGTCATATACACGTCCGGGAGTGCCGACAACGACTTGCACGCCCTCCTGGAGCTTGGCCATGTCCTCGCGAACATTTGTGCCTCCAACACATGCATGACATTCGATGTTCATGTAGTCACCGAGCGCGATGACAACTTTCTGGATCTGTTGAGCCAGCTCACGGGTGGGTGCCAAAATAAGGGCTTGGCACCCTTTGATAGACATATCCAACTGCTGAAGGATGGAGATGGAGAATGTGGCGGTCTTGCCAGTTCCAGATTGTGCTTGAGCAATGACGTCGTGGCCCTTTACAACAGGGACGATAGCACGTTGCTGAATCGCGGAGGGCCTCTCGAAACTACAAAAAATTGATGATATGATGTGATCAAAGGCTTAATCCACTTACCCGTAAGCGTAGACACCACGGAGAAGCTCAGCTTTCAGATCCATGTTGTCGAAGCTGTTTTAAATTGCATCAGGACTTGATTCTGTAAGATCGATACAACCTCTTGACGCACTTGTCTACGACCTGGTCCCAGTTGGACTCGATCTCATTCTCTGCAACATCCTGGAGCGCTTCTTCTCTAAATCCACACGAGTGACATATTAGTAAATACATGAAATCCCAACGGCAACAGAACGAATGACTCACGCTGACATGAGTATAGTCTATTTTTTGTATCCAAGGCTCGACTACTGTAGTCGATTATGCTTGGATTGTAGTGGGTTGTGTCCGGTGAGCGTATCGATTGACTTCTGCGGACTGATCAAATTTTCCACATCTTCCTTTGGTCGGTGGCTGAAGCGGCCAAAGCCGATATGATTAAAACTCCGATATTTACTTCCACATCGGTTGGTAAAATGAAAGCCTGCTTCAAACTTTGTTCTTTCACAAGTGTTGCAATAAAGCTTATATCGTTATGTAAATGACATGAAGGCAATGTACGTGTGCTAAATTGTTGTGGGAAGACCGACATGACATTGCAGACGAGCATCGCTTTCATGTCAATCTCCTCATGGACTCTGACCGCATGGAACAGTGATATATATCTCATGCTTGCCAATCTCGGGTTAAACATTACAAGCCTGCCGTGACTAGCTTACAGCTGACAAAAACGCTGACGAGTTCAATATCATACGTATCACATGATGTCCGTTATACTCTTTCAATCGACCAACCATCCCATCCTTCCCTTTTCCCAATATGTGGTCCTTCCTGCAATGTGAACGCGACGCCGTCCAATTTGGACATGATTTTCGCGATGATGACAGCTGCAGCTGGTGGGGCCCAGCTTGCCGCTACGCACTTCAGCTTTCCGTACCCGAAGGCATACAGTTGATCCCTCTTAGGAGCGGAATGGCTCGCATGGAACCGCATAGGATTGAAGGATTCAGTATCACTTCCGAAAGCGACAGATTTCTGTGCCTCCTCAACGTCTGCCACATCCACGGATGGGACAAACGGTTGCTTCCACCATGGTACGACCAGGCGCGAGTGTGTGTCGAGTCGGGGGGTGGAGTCGGAGAACCTCACTGACGATCGCCTCCACACTAGGCTGCGCTCCTGACCCTTCGTTTACAAAGGCACGGAACTGATCGTCAGTGGGGTTCTCATTATATGACCTAAATGCATCGCGTAGCAGGCAATCACGGTTGGAGTATACCACCGCAATTGCTGCTACGCGCCACATTGTCTCATATGCGGGGATGATAAGATTGTGGATTGGTTCGGTCTGGAACCCATCTGGTGATGTGATGGTTGATGCGATCGAGCACTTCTGGAGTAAGAGCGGTGCTCGCTTTGGATTGTGCCCAACGATCGTTGATAGCTTTGGTCACGAATGCCACGTCCGCAGGGTCAAGATCTTCGATATCTGTGCCCAGCAGACCTGCCAATACGACACTGAGCGTAACAGATCGCACAAAAGTGGCGTAGTCGAGGCTTCCCGCGTCAAGGAACCTGTTCACGCAGGCTTCAGTGACGTCAACGAGCCTCGACCATCCATCCTTCGTGCTGACGGCGGTTATGAGAACTTTCGCCTCGCGAGTAAAATTGTCATGGATGCTTGGGTCATCACTGACGAACGTGTGGAGATACCGAGCGCTTTCACTAAACGCTGGTTGGGTATGGATCTTGCGCGTAATAACGCGGAAATAGAGATATCAGAGGGATTCAACAATGTTCTGACTGCGAGGACACTGGTGTGCATCCTTGTTCTTGGAGTCATGAAAGCTTTGGCGAGGATCGCCGCGACAACGACGGCAGCGGAGAAAATGAGTACGATACTAGTATGAGGCATTGCGGATGTCAACTGGACGGAACTTCCATGCACCTGTTAACTTAGTATTTATGCAAGCGGGTCGTACGGTATCATCTTTTCCTCCGATCGCTAGCATTTGAACCATATGCATGTGCGTAACTTCTGACTAGAGTTCAACACGTTCATGACTCGGATTCTGATATCACGCGTTGTTTTCTCGAAGATCTTTTTATGTAATTGCCGCAGCTCGCTCGAGAACATTCGAGCTTACGACTAAGTATACACATTTCCAAGGAGCCTTCACTTTGTTGTTGCTGTACAATTCACCCGTGACCTTTCCAGTCATAAAAACTCTCACAAAATGATGTTTTCTGTAGGCGTATTGCCCACAGCAACGACATTCTGTGGTACGTTCTCGTACGGTCCGCAGCACGCAATTGTGATTATCAACTGGGAACCTACAAAGTTCTCCTTTGGTTCCCGTTGAACCCTAAAATCTATCAACACGAGGTTCCCTGCGCTGTGCGAAGAAGCAGTATACAACAATACCCCGTTCTCCCCCCTCTGCAACCGTAGTTTTCACGTCAGATTTCATTTCCTGTACCGAACATAACCCCATAGCAGCTAAACAATTAACCTGGAAAGGGATGGTGGGCGTGTTTTAAGTTTTGAATACTACGGTCGTAGTAGTCACATGAGTGTTTACTTACGTCCTAGCCCCCACGTATAATACCTCTCCCCCGCATCCAACTCGAACTCGATCGTTCAAGTGATGTACTCCTGCAAGAGGCTGACAGCCGCGACGAATCAGCTGATTCGCGCGGCTTGTCAAAAATACAACAAGAAGTCACACCAAAAAGTCCG
>JABBWL010000281.1:0-79707 GCA_016758765.1 Suillus cothurnatus
GTCTCAGTCCGTCAAGATATCCTTGGTGCGCTGACTTCATTCTGTGGCATAATCTCTTCCTGACGATTGTTCAGTTCGAGGAGCTTATCTCGAATACCATCGAAGATACGAAAGATATACCCGAAACATTGTCAGAAACAGGGAAGATCGGCATACCTCATAAAGGTCAGACAAGAAGATGCTGCATCGTAAACCATCTCACATATATTGTCCAGAAATCATGCGCAAGACTGGGGAGTTATTCATATTACGGACTAATATTAACTCTGTAGGCTCTGTCTTAGACTCTCCGGTAAGAAAATATTTATCTAGAGTACATTGAATTCAACCCTGCCCCCATTTTAGGAAGTATTCTGGGTAAGCTGGGTAGTTCACGTCAAGTGTCGGCATTTTTGACATTATATTCAGAGCTTTCCTGATCTCCAACCGTTATACGATGCCGCGCGCAGTTATCTGGAAATCCCTCAGCGAATCAATCTCCTAAATACACGAGTCGAGGCTGGTTTGGTTCATGTGGCGTGCTTTCAATTACTGACTTCATAGACAGGTTCTTCAAGATATGCTCCAGCTTCTCAAGGAGTCTGTATCAAGTAGGCATGCAGAACGACTTGAGCAGATTGTTGTTGCTCTTATTGGGATTGAAATCGGTAATTTCATCTTTGTTTTTGTTTAGCGATGAGCTCAAATTGGTGCGGTCTAGTACTTGGCATTATCACCATTCTCGTAGATCTCATGGCTTGATTTCTCGCACTCCATTCATATACCTCGCATGCTCAATTACGGCGCAACCTGTATTCTGCATTTATAGAAGGCAAAACTTGCCTCTCGCTGACTCAAGTCATTTTCCATGGTGACGTTGGCAACCGTCTAGATCCGCATTTATTACAGCGAATCAGATTGCATTCATCTACACTGGCAGTATAGGCAATCACTGAACCATACTGCTGGCTAGCACGAGAGGGAAATTGTCAAGGCCGCCCAAGATTGTGTCAAAACGGAAATCAAAAGCGAGAGACACAACTTCTGCGAAAAAATAGAACGAACTTTACTGGAGCCACAGCCCCGTCTCTACCTCCTCCGCGTCTCTCACAAAGACCTTCTGATCTTGTTATCGAGGGCCTGAAACAAAAATGTTATCTTGGGTGTATCCCGCCCTCAGATAGAGAGAGTATTGCGTACTGGACATGGGAGTGTTCTGGTATCAATCAGGACTCCTTCTCCTTGCAATCTTGGAGACCATCAAAGCTTGGCAAATAACTTGTCTTCTAGTTGTGTTCTTGCGCAAACTTGGATGAGATTGGATGATAGCTAACTTTTAAGGAGATAGATCCTTCATCGGGTGGGCTTCCAAAGCTGATACGTGCCTTAAGGAACCTGATTTCTCACTTCGAAATTTCAAGATGCCAATGATATGGACAAGTACGCAACATCAAGCAACATTTGCCTCCGTCTCACACGCGTTCAATTACTGCCAATTGCGGATCCGATGCATCATATGCATAACCCCGCGCCCCATAGCAAAAATACAGATGCGCCCGAGCAAGATTTTCATCTTGCAAATGCATGGTGTACTATTCCTCGCTTGTTACGCCCAAGGCTTGAATGTCATTCTTTAATGGAAGAGTATCAAGTTCTCTGAGTACCCCAGGATTTGGCCGAGGGCTATATAATTCGCACTGCAATTATTATTAAGTTGTCAATGTCCCACACTGCTTGCTCAGGAGAGTAATTGACGTCACTGCGGGAACGAGTACTCAGTAACGGCCTTCTTTCGGGAACTTGGACGTTTTCCTTGAAACGAGTCGTTGCGTATTCGATGATCAAAGGATTGACAATGACATTTGCCCGCCGTTCTCCGGTCCACGGTGGTAAAAGCCGATGGATTGATATACAAATAGTGGAAACCAACGCAACGCCAGCATGAATAGATACTTATTATTCCCTCCATGTTATTATTTTCTCATACCCACCTTATACACTTCTCCCCCGTTCACTGACCGTACATCCTTCAGCGTTAGAAGCTCAAAAACTATATATAGAGGGAGGGGGCGTCATAACCCAATTATATTACCTTATCAGGCATTTGTCAGGCACCACGAAATGCGAGGTGTCCAAGCTGGGGTGCTTTGAGCTCCATCGCTACTCCAATGTCCACCTCGCCTTGCTGTTGTTCCGCGCGCCCTATGCTCCAGTTCAATCCTCTAAACATCTGATCGCCTCATGGCCGAATTTTTGCGGCGTCTTGTTTCGGGTGGTAAAGCTAGGTTCAAGGATACGAATCTTGACCTTGAGCTAGGTATTTGTGCTTCATTAATTATCGAGCTTCCTGTGACACACACTTTTGTCGTATTCTTCTAGATCTCGCGTATGTAACTGATCAAGTCATTGTTATGGGCTATCCTGCTGCTGGCATTGAGGGCCTCTACCGAAACCGCCGCGAGGATGCTCAGCGTTTTCTTACTGCTAGGCATGGTAGCGACTTTTGGGTATTCAACTTCTGCCCAGTCAGGGAGAACTTTTATGACAAGAGCGTTTTTGGAGGACGAGTGAGTCGCTATCCCTTTCCAGATCATCAGTAAGGAACAGCTATACATTGTCGGTTTGCAATTGCTGAGCACCAAATCCAGTGCGCCTCCCCTTGCCATTCTCCCCTTGGTTTCGAGAGAGATACATGCTTGGGTAACAGTTTCAAAGGACCGAGTAGCTGTCTTACACTGCAAAGGTGCAGCTCGCCCTCCATCCACTTTGCACATCCACTAACTCCAGTCTCGTGCAGCTGGGAAGGGAAGGTCGGGCACGCTAGTCTGTGCTTATCTTCTCTCACTCGACACATTATCTCCTCCTGTTGATAACAGTTACCCTGAAAAGGACTGGGTAGCCGTACGTGTTGACGATTGCATGCAAGTAATCCCCGATGATGCTGCCCTTGAAGAATTAGAGGAAGCAGCCGTCTCCTCCGCATCATCCATTGTGGAAGAAAGACTGTCGGAATCCCGAGATGAAAGTCGAAGTGTTCCCTCCAAGCCCTCTGTGCCTATGTTACAACAGGTATTAGACTTACACACCTCGCGTCGCATGAAAGCGTCGTCCATCTCAACGAACACATCAAACACGAAGCCGAGAGCAGGTGTTAGCATTCCTAGTCAGCGGCGCTGGCTTTTATACTGGTCGCAACTTCTTGCTGGCGAGGGTCCGCCTGGGATGTGGGGACTGTCAGGCATGAAATCGGGCTCGCACGATGACTCCAATCCGCCACCAATTCTCCAGAGGAAAGTGCGCATTACCGAAATTTCGCTTCGACTGCGTGAGCTCTCTGGAATTAAAGTGGGTCTCGTTCGTGCAGCCAACATGCTAATGGATTGCGGAAAGGACGGACGTGGTCTCGCTGGCAGTCTTGGCAATAACCATGTGTGGGCATCGCTAGCACGTTATGACGATGACTTGGTCAATGCTCTAGAGCGTTGGGAGCAAAGTACTCGGGATATCACTAACTTGGGAAGGCGAAATCACGAGTCCTCCGAATCGGTCAGTGGTATCTTTACTAGCGACAAATGGGACAAAGAAAAGATGGTACAGACTTTCGCTCGGATGGGAGATAATGGAAAGCTGCCTTCCGAAATGAATAGCAAAGACGAGGTTCGTCAACACTATAACAAGCTGATCGCACTGTCTAGAGAACTCACGAATGTCAGAGTATTAAGGTTTACAGCTATGTTCTCAGTCCGCTGACTGAGGAGTGTTGGGTGGAAATTTCCAAAGCACCGCCTCAGGAAGAAACTCACAGCTCAGAGGCTTCAGTCAAATCAGGGATGAATTCTATTCATTCCATATCCCGGCCAGTGACAAACGCCAGGATCGGTCGCAGCGGAATAGTAGTTGACGCTCACCGAGAGTTGCGGATCAAAATTTACATGGGTCAGGTATGTATTTATTGTTTTCCGCATGCTATTCCTTACGCCAAGCCTTGGTAGGTGTTTATGACTTGGCTGTGGTTCATCCCAGCATTTCATATTTCTCTTGATACGCCATCCTCATCGTTCACACTGCGTCGAGATGACCTCGATTTCCCGATTGGCATAGGCAAGGGTATTATGGATGTGGAATTGAAAATGGAATGGTGCCAAGATGTAGATGATATGCAAGTGGAAACTACCCGGACGGACTCACCTTCGTCAGGGGTGGAGACTGTCGTGGCCAGCATCGCCGGTGGCGTTGAAGTTGGCCAAGCTGTCGAAAGATAAGGGCGTCAACGATTCGTACTACGGCACTTTACACGTCAAATGGAGGCGGCCGCTTTGCTCTCAGGAGATCTGGGGTCCTCAATTTCCTTCATTGCATGCTAAGGTCCTGAACCCTCGCGCCAACTGCCATCATACTACGACGGACAGTGTAATATAGGACAATGCAGGCTAATATTATGCTTTTTTCGCGTGCTCCTTATCAGATGTTCCTTCATCGTGACGTCGGGTGTCCGGAAACGAGTAGGGCCCATCAACGTTACGAGTCACGCGGGAAGAACAGCAAGCGCAGCTTTTTGATGTTGCAGAACCAACCATGTGGGTTTCATTTAAGTGTATCAGATGGTAATCACTCATTACACCACGCTGAAAGCGGTCCCGGACCTTGACAGTGAGAAAAGATGAAACCCAGAAGCGAATTGTTTCCGGACTATTTTCAACCATTAGGCATGAGCCTGGGGATTATGTTTCTCATCTTAATACTGTTATAGTGAATCGTTGAGAGTTGGCCTGGGTTAAAGATTGTTTGTTGTACCCTGGTCCCTATGCTGCCATTCGCGCTAAAAGTTGTGTGGTTTGCACTGTCGTTTTCTGGTAAGCAGATTCGGGCATCAAAACCTTCTCGGACTGACGCCACAGCGGCACAGGTATTTTTGCATGCTGGATAGTTCTAACAGTGTTCGCTCGCGCAACTGGGAGCTACTGGGGTCCAATGTTGTACTGCGTCTTTGCGACCATACTCCAGGGAATTTTTTGCCTGGGTGCGTTTATGTTCCCGTGCCAAGCAGGTGAGGGTCGGGGTCGGGAAAGCTTTACTGACTCCTTGAAGGCATGGTATATAACATGAACCCGTTTGATATGCCACCGGCATTTTGCAAAGGCAAGCTTCTATATTGTTCTATGTTGTTCTTTTGCCCTAAGATCTTGAGCAGCTCAAACGTTCATCATATACTATTCCGCTCACTCCTTGACGGGAGTATGTGCCGCGTTCACGATGGCGACGACAAGCGCTGTGGTGTGGCCGTCCTCTGTGATAATGACTGCGTCGTCGTGGGTGGTTTGCACAATTGCTGTACCAATTCGCTTTTGAATACTTATGAGTGAGCAGAACATTGGTATGGCGAAACTATTATCTCTTGCCCATCATCGTGTTTCCACTTGGTGCACTTGGTGTTGCCGTTCCCGTCCTACTATCCCTTCACGCAATACAACCCACAGATGATCTTCACTGCGACGCTAGTCATCCCATATGGTGCGTCACTTGCATTACCAACGTCATGGTGAAGCTCACATACGCAGGGGACGATTCTTAGGCTACGCGGGCATATCCATGATCCTCGCCATTCCATGCTTCTTCCTCTCTGCAATAGCAGCCCACCGCGTGTTCAGAATGCACACGGTGCACCGAGAGTTGTTCAAGCTTACACCCCCAGACCCACATTCCCTGTCGCCTGAAAGGGAGGTCAATACCATTGAACCCTCAAAAAATCTGCCCTCTCCGCTTATGCCCGACTCGGATGTGGGTCCCAAGTCCGCGGAATCTGGGAACCATTTAATGGAAAACCATGATCAGGACGTGGCGGTGATGCCAAGGATAGGTATTATGCCTCGTGTTGACGACATGGATGATTCCGCGGCTATGTCGAAGGCGATCCATTCCCCGCGGGCTGAAATTCTTCCGTCCTCCGTATCCTCACCGTCTTCGCCAAAGCGCTTTTCGGAGGCATCGCAATGGGACGAATCTCAGATACGTGACCAACAAGTTACCATTGTGCCCATTGAAGAAGGCACAACTACTCTTCCGATATCAAGTGAGTCGTGTAGTACCTGGTACCCTGGAGTACGTATTTACTTTGCCGTCTAGGTCATCATGGTTATGCACAGCCTAGACAGAGTCTTGCACCTGCAATATGGAGGCTCATTCTTTTTCAAATGTACGCGCGTCGAAGTATAGGTCGGGTCTTTAGAGATGCTAATGTGCACCCTTAGGGCGTTCTTTATCACCCAATGTCTGGCCGCGCTTTCGACTATAATCGATGTAGCATCACATCGTACATACCCAACGCCTTTTGGGACGCAGCATGTAGCGTTAGTGCTGGTCGGATGGGGACCGTCGATAGTGTTTGGTCAGTTCCCGCCTGTTCTTATAAAAACAGCCTAGCTCACCATTTCTTCAGGCCACCTTCCAGCAGTCCGGCGTAGATTATTGTTCTGGCGCCGTGCGAAGTGTTAGTACCACCTGTTCGCTCGAAGACCAAGAATGTGTTTACTTTATTGTGCCCACTGCATGCTAATCTACATCATAATAATTCGCTTTTCATCAATCAGTGTGGTTTTGCACAGCCTGATGTTGGGTTTGAGAAGAATTTGACACAGTGCACACGGTTTGTCTGGAAGGCCACTGCCAAGTTTACATCATTTTAGTGAAGCGGAAAGGTGCCGCAAAAATGTTGTCAGTAGGTTTCGAACCAACTCTAAGAGAAACAGATTTTGACTCTGTTGAGGGTAGCCACTTGGCTAAGACTAGTTGGACGGACCTCTCACGAAACCATCCGTGAGTCGATGCCAAGGTGTGTTCTGGTAGAAAAAGACACGTGAATCGGCAGGTTTAGAACCTGCGCAGTCAGAGAGAAACAGATTTTGATTCTGTGACGGTGACCGTTGACCTAAGACCAGTTAGGGGAATCTCTGGCGAAACCATGCATGAGTGTATGTCGAAGTGTGTTGCAATAGGGAAAAAACCTCTGAAGGAGTGGCGACAAAAAACCTGTCGATTGGCAAGTTTCGAACCTGCACACAACAAGTAAACAGATTTTAATTCTGTTGAGCAATCACTTTGACTGACGCCGGTTATATGAACGTCTGACAACATTATCCGTGAGTGAATGGCACGGTGTGTTCCGAAAGAGAAAAAAGGTCTGTCACGAAGGACTGAATCTTCAAGGCGTGTTTCGATAGACAAAAAACCTCTCGATCGGCAAGTTTCGAACCTGCACAGGACGAGAGAAACAGATTTTAATTCTGTTGTGCAACCACTTTGACTGATGCCGGTTATATCAACCTGTAACAAAATTGTCCATGAGTAGATGGCATGTTCTAATAGACAAAAAACTTCTCGGTCGGCAAGTTTCGAACCTGCGTAGGACAAGAGAAACAGATTTAAATTCTGTTGTACAATCACTTTGACTGATACTGATTATATGAACCTCGGACAACATTATCCATGAGTGAATGTCAAGTTGAGTTCCGGGGGAGAGAGAGAAAAACTTCTGGAGCGAAGCTTCAAGGTATATTCCAATAGATAAAAAGCCTCTCGATCGGCAAGTTTCGAACCTGCACAGGGCATCTTAGAGAAACAGATTTTAATTCTGTTATGCAACTACTTTGACTGATGCCGGTTACATGAACCTGTAGCAAAAATATCCATGAGTGAATGGCAAGGTGTGTTCCGAAAGAGAAAAAGACTTCTCTCAGGAAGCGATAGGCATGTCCCAATAGACAAAAAACCTCTCAATCGGCAAGTTTCGAACTTGCGCAGGACAAGAGAAACAGATTTTAATTCTGTTGGGCAACCACTTTGACTGACGCCGGTTATATGAACCTCTAGCACAATTATCCATGAGTGATAGTGATTGGCAATGTGTGTTCCGAAAGAGAGAACAAAACCTCTCTAAGGAAGGAGCGAATCTTCAAGGTATATTCCAATCAACAAAAAACCTCTCGATCGGCAAGTTTCGAACCTGCACAGGACATCTTAGAAAAACAGATTTTAATTCTGTTGTAGCCACCACTTAGCTAATCCCGGTTATATCAACCTCTAACAAAACTTTCCACGAGTGCCAGTGAATGGCCGAGTGCCAGTGTTAGAGGATTGTTGTTGGCAGGTTTCAAACCTACGCAGTTCGAGAGAAACAGATTTCGATTCTGTTTGTGGTAATCTCCTCGACCAGGATGCCTCGCAAATTGTCCCAAGAATTGACCATGAGTGATGCGATTATATTAGACATTTGCATTTGTCGGCAGGTTTTGAATCCGCACCACCTAAGATTTCCAATCTGTTATGACTAAGATAGTCTGACCTTCACTGAAGGAACCATCATTGAGTAAACATTGAGTGAATGTTCAAGGCATGGTAAAAGGAAAAAGATTATTGAGCAGTGTAATAGATTTCCACCCTGTCTGGCTTACCACTTGACGTCTGTCGCATGAGCCGAAGAACATTATGCATTGACAGTAGAATCACATAGGATTAGCAGTCGCTAACGCAAAATAAAATGAAAAGATGGAAACCATGGGGCGACTTTGAGAAGCGAGTCAGGGGCTGGTGCTGGCGCCGTTTATGTTGCTAATGGGGTATTAATTTCCACAGGGTCAAAAAGTGGGCTGATAGTCCATATCATAACCTTAAAATTTGCCATCACATAAGACGCCACTCTAATTTTGATACTACAATGTAACACCCTCAAAATCATATCCAGTGAGTGATAACAACCCAGTTCGAGCCATAACGGCATAACACCAAAGTATGTATATCGTACATTCTGCCTTTGTATTACCATCGCAAACATGACAAGGCGTAACAGCGGGGCGTGCGTATCGTATGAAGAGAAATAGGGGAAAGGGTCGACATGCTTTTTAAGGCACAGCCGGTATTGCAAGCAAGCGACTATATGCAAAGTCAATAATTGCGGGAGTGCTGAATGTAATAAAGTCTGAAAATTCTATCCTGAATGGACGCGCATCTAGGGCCGGGAAGGTATTATCCGAGGAGACCCTCGCCATCAGAGTGGGCTGCGGAGCTGTAGCCACTACCGCCGATCTCATTGTATCGTGCAATGCGGAGACGCTGACTTGGAGGAATGGTCTTGTCTTCAAGGCCATGTGGAGCCCCACCATGAAGAACGCCGACGCGCTTCATCGCAAGGAGCTGCAGAAGATATTGATCAAGATGTAGTCGTGGGACAAGTAGAATGACTCACATTATGTGCGGCGTTACTGTGATCATAAACACCTCCAAAGAATGCTGTAGTGGCGTCTCGGCCAATGTTCTTCGTTAGCAAGTGACGGCCTCCTGGGTGGTCGTCAAGGAAGTCTGAAACGTCGTGGATGAATCCAGCAATGCAAATGAGCGGACGACTTTTAGCTTGTTCAAGGTCTACACGATATATTAGAGAATATATATAGCACACGCTGAAAAATACGCACAGCTCTCCCAGGAAATGACGGGCAAGTCACTGTTATCAGAAGGCCATGCCAGGGTCTCCTGGGTCTCGCGGAGACGCTTAAGTTGCATGGTAAGCTGACCTTTGCGGACCTCATTGTCAGGGAACGACTAACGGACCTGCGTGAGTCAATCATCCTAGCGGATTTGCAATAGACATACCTTGAGATGGCTTGCAATACCAAGCTTCTGGCAAGACCAAATGAACCACTTCGTAGGGTCATATTGATACCACTTGATGGCATTGCGATAGTCCATAGGGAACTGGTGGTGGAAGTTGTGGTATCCTTCACCAATTGTGACGAGGGCAGTGATGAGATGGTCGCGAGGACTGTGTTTGTCATCGAATGGTGTTTCACCCAACCAATGAGCAAGTGAATTAACACAGAATGTGGACTATATGCACGAGGTCAAACAATTCATCGGAATAAAATGCAACAAACGCACATGGTGAACAAAGCAAAGACGCAGAAGAGCGGCATATATGTAGCCACCCTGCCAGTCGCCCCAACCAAGACCAGCCACAACAGTAGGGAAGAGGAAGCCCATAACCACGACAAGGGTCAGGTAGTATTTGTGCTGCCACCTTACAACTTCGTTCCTTGTCAAGTCGCTAACATCAGCAACACCAGGCTTGCGACGGGGCTTGACAACCATCCATCCAATGTGTGACCATAGAAGACCGCGGTGTGCGTTGTACGGGTCAAGGTCGGTGTCAGTGTAACGGTGGTGAGCACGGTGTCCTCGTGACCACCATTTAATAGAGCCCTCAACTGCACCTGCACCGACGAATGCAAGAATGTACTGAAGAGGCTTCGACGCGTTGTATGAACGGTGTGCCCATAGCCGGTGGTACCCCGCAGTGATGCCTGAAAACCATGATAAGAAAGCGTATATGAAAATAAAAGCCAAAACTTACCGAGGCCAGTCATGTAATAATATACCACTGACCAAACGGCAGTCTCCCATCGAAGGCGAGTGTAATACGCGCCAACGAGACCTACAACAGGCGTGCCAGCGAGAATTGCAACGTGTAGCCAGTTCAACTCTGTGTACCAGTTGTCCCAACTGATTGGAGGAAGAGATTTTTGATGCTTGAGAGTGTATGACACGTAGTTATCAGGAATATTTGCGTCGGCAGGGACGTGCTCGGGATCCTCAATGAACTTCTTTAAGGGCACTGAGTTAGCGTCGCCATTGAGCTTCGGAGTTATAGGAGGAGTGAGAGTCTCCACCGACGGAGGCGTCGAGCGAACTGGAGAGACGGACGACATGAAGGAAAGTGGTCAAGAAAGAAAAGGAACGGAGTGACCAGCGAGCATTTATTTGGCGCAAATTCTTTGGGGTTGGAGATAATTTGATTTCGTAACGCGCTGCGCTAAAATATTAAACCATTTGAATTTGACACGAATGAAGAATAAACCTAAAAGGTATACGTATCTTTTTCCTCACTTTCCGTCTCTTTTTTTCTGCAACAACTTTGATATAAACAACTTGAAAACGCGTCAAGGGACTATAAATCCATGTCGTCAGAGTGATGAGCACTCTGGAAGTGCCACCATCACTCGGTGCGCCAACTTGTTGGGGTAGCCCAAATATTTGTTGTCCCAATTTTGGACCAAAATTAGGTGAAATGGACGTTTCCATTTCCACGGAAAGGCTTGGCTCTCTCATGACGGTCGACGCAAGGCCATTGCCATCACTTGCAACTTGCAGGTTATATAGCTAAGCCTCAAGTTTCAAAATTTGCGCAATACTGCGCCAATTTTTTGGTCTTGCGTAGTTTCGACAGACCATGGCAACACCAAACAAATATGTAGGCCAGACACAGCGTGACGTATACTACCTGGAGTAGTGTACGCCACGTCAAGATGGCACGAATCTAGAGTACCGGCCCGCAATGAGAGCTGTGAGAGCTCGGAATACTTTGTGGTATTCCGGGAGTAAGCTTAGACTCCAACGCAGTGACCCGGGAATTTGACAGATATTTTTAGTTACATATGAGTAAGCGCTATCTGGCAGGATTGTATAGGGGTTAATAATGCCCATCACAAACATGTAGCAGTTTCAAAAGCACACGTGGGCTACGTTAATACACAGCGTCAAAATAATCTATCGGAATATCCAGCTGCCTACCTATTATTACCTCATCGCTTGCTGCACCTCTCCTAATATTTCTGTAACAGAGTGGTCGACCTATGTCAGCCAACTTGAAGGGGTTCAGGACGCCAGTCGTTCTTTCGTATAGGATATAGCATCCAAAATCGGGTTTTGAAAACTGCTAGACTAGCACGGTTGGCAATGTGCCTGCCTCTGGCAGACGGAGGTTGAAGCAGCCTCAAACTAATGATGAACACTACTTACGACAACGCCCGAAGCCCTACTCACCAAGCCACTCAGATGGTGGCAAACACCCACCTGCACCAACCACCGCCTGCTCTGACTACCACTAACAAAGACCACATTACAACTTAGGATCATCGATCAGTGTCCACTTACCCCTTCCACGTACTGGTACATCATGATGTAATGTGACATGTCATCGGCCATCCACGGTTGGCAATGTGCCTGCCTCTGGCAGACGGAGGTTGAAGTAGCCTCAACCTAATGACGAACACTACGCCCGAAGTCATACTCACTAAGCCGCCCAGATGCGTAGCAAACACCCAACCCCCGCTGGAAGGGGCATTCCACTCCACCGCCTACTCACCAACGAAGAGCACATCGCGACGTAGGATCAGTGTCCACTTATCCCTTCCACGTACTGGTACATGTATATCATGATGTAATGTGACATGGCATCTATTGAAAGTTCAAACGTTCATGCACATGACCAGGCATGTAAGTAGATACCTCAATGTCTTATATGCATCCATACCATCATGCATGTGACTCACAATTAACACCAATACGATACAAGACTGTGCATACATGCAATTTCACATGATAAATGCGATCTACATCGACAGGAATGGAAACACAATTAGGCTGAAAACAGGCCAAGGAACGAAAAAGAGGGGCTCAACATATATCAAGGGTTCTGACGGATTGTCTTCTTCAATTCGATATGAGGCGCGGAAACAGTTGTCTTGAAACCCAGCTGGACAGTCCCTTGTAGTTGGCGATCGATGATCCGTGCTATTGCACCCTAGCTAAGTGATAGACACAGCCCTGCGGCAGGACACCATCTGACCATAACAGATCAAGAATACATACTAATCGATGGCAGGTGGCTGCTGCTGCGACGTCATCTGTGATCAAAAGAGGGTCCTGGCGAGTAAGGGTGTACTTTACGGACCATGAATGCATGACAAGTGGCGAACGTTCTGTCATGACACTATTGTCAACAGCGTCTTAGTACCACCAGAAAGAGATCGAAATGAAGTGAAACACGAGGGAGCATATATCACAAGAATGAATAGGTGGCGAGACAGAACAATGATACTGTTTTCGTACAGCGTGACAAGTCTAAGAAAGAGCCAGCAATGCAGCAGTCTAAGCTTAGTCCGGGAGTGTCGCCGAGACAGGTGCAGATGTAAATGCTGACGTTTCGGGATCGGAAGCGATTTTACTGGCGGGAGACCCGCGGCTGCTAAAAGGGTCTGTTGGCGGGACAACTGGCACGGAGCGCTTGATACCGCGGGAGCAATTCGCTTAGACGCCACGTGAGATGTAGGCACCAGGATGCTCACCGTTCTGTACGTCAGACTTGAATGGAGGGGGTTAGAAGCTTCGGAATACGTCTTCGTTCTTTGTAGAATCTCGACGCCGACACAACATGTATACATGACGACGCTGGTGTTGCTGGCAACTTGAAGCTTGGGGTGTTGCCACCCGCCTGGGTGAGGAGTGAAAAAGAAGAAGGTCGATTCTATTCCTCTGAAACTGCCAACCAAGGAACTAAGAACGAATTTATGCGAGCGACGGTTGCTGTCCGAGGGCCGATCGAGATGGGTTCGGCGACCTGACCAAGCAATACATCCAAAGTGACTGGTCATTAAACCAAACGAGACTAGTGCGGCTGCCGCTGAGCTACATTAATGAAAGAATAAACGGGTCTACGGAGGACTGTAACCGTTGCAGTGCAGCATTCTTCTAACGAGGCCGGTGAGCACGGCGGCTGACATTGTTCGCACAGCACTGCGCACAAGAGCACTAGCGAGATAGCCACCCATTAACAAGGCTCATAAATTCCACTTTTGTTGTGTGGGATGTTTTGTGACTTGAAATGGGGGGTTGATCGATTAGGCAAAAAGTAGGACGAGAGGGTGTTCTCGGATTCTGTGATTGGCATGGGATCACAGCCATAAGGGATGATTAATATTTCCATTTCCATTAATAATGGAGGAGAGGTATAGATCATAATTTGGAAATTTATCGGAACCGACTCCGGCCGGTGGAGGGTTTATTGCGCCCTCGATAATGTATCGGCGGAGAGGAATATTTCGGCATATAGGATGGCGCAAGGGGTGTACAGAGACCCTGCTTGGCATAAAACGGAGGCAAATCTGAAGAGAATCGCGGAATTGAAAAAGTCAAGGAGTATTTTATGCCGCTGCTCCTTAAAATGAGGAGATACTAATTTGCCAGATTGGTACTATCAGAAGAGTCCAAAATTCTGTTTTCATCATCACATTGGAGAATTTGATAAGGCCATGTTTAGCAAGACCTCGCCAGACCATACCTCACACGGCCGTCAATGGGTGAGTAATAATAAAAAGTTGACAGAATTGGTTTGCAATTTGCGAGAAGAACGCTCAAGATGAAAACGGAAATGCGTGTATACTGAGGCACATGGATGTCGAAAGGAAGTATCTGTGTTGGTCTATAGTCAAATTTTGACAGGAGGATAGGATCAAGTCACAAGTTCGGAACTTCATGGGGGGTACTGCCGATCCTAAATATCGTAGGTCTATGTACCTTTAAGTGTGACTACTTTCATCAAATATCACGTCAGACCTTCACTTTCTTTCCATCCTCAACCGCCACTGGCTCTGTACCATTATTCTATCAGCAGTCTCATTCCCATCTTATCACTCAGTTTTCACACTCATGCCAACTTCCAAACGACTCAGAGTCTCAGAGGACGATCCACTTACCAGAGCAATTGCACCTCCTTCCTATGAAACGCCTACAGAGCGAGAAGAACGAATTGCAGCAGAGCAAGAAGCAAAGCGCGTTTCTGACGCAATTGATGAGGAGCTCAACAGACAACGTATCTCAGAGAAGAAAGGTCCTAAAGCAATCAAGATACTACTCCTAGGTGCGCTCCTACTACTCTTCAACTCGAGATATCCCATTAATCATCTCTAGGTCAAAGTGAATCAGGTGAGTTCCCATGTAGCCTTTCTCCCACCTCCCAGCTCACTCGGAGCTTGCAGGCAAATCGACAACGCTCAAAAGTAAGCCCAATTCTATTTATGGTCAGACTACAATTTACCTTCATTTGGGTACATTGCAGACTTTCAACTCATGAACTCTCCTAAAGTGCGCGTTACAACGGATTAATCTCCGGAGTACAGGGAACCGCAAATACTGATAATCCATCCTCTAGGCCTTTCGCTCAGAGCGTGCTTCATGGAGAGCCGTCATTCAACTCAATGTTGTTCAATCCATCCACGCCATATTGGACCTAATGTCCAGGGCACATTCCTCAGCACATAACCCTTCAACCTCGATGAATCATACACCCTCCAAAGAATACCCTCCACTCAACTCAGAACATTTGAAACTCAAGATGCGCTTAGCTCCATTGTTACAAGTCGAGGCTGTCTTAATGAAGAAGCTTCTCCCCAATGGCCACGCCCAGCTCTCCAATTTAGCCAATCCTGCTCAATCCCTTCCCAGTCAGCAAGAAATCAGTGTCAACTCTTCCGCTGGTTGGAAGAACACCTTCAATCGCCTCATGGGTCGAAATAGTTGTGACAGTGCAGATCTAATCGACTGGTCCGACCCGGACGATCCTGGTGTAGTTCTGAACGCTTGCGCAGAAGATATGAAACGCCTTTGGACAGATCCTATCATTCGGAAGTTGATGGAGATCGAGAAGATGAGACCGGAAGAGATGGCCGGGTTGTACGTTTTTGAATAATGATATCGTATCTTGCTCTCATGACCACTCAGCTTCCTCGATGCACTAGATCGCGTAACTTCACCGCGGTACATACCTACTGACGGTAAGTTCAAATGATTCTTGATAGCACGTAATCGACACTTATTTGAAATTCAGATGATGTTCTGCGTGCGCGACTAAAGACGCTTGGAGTGTCAGAACATCGATTTACTATGAAAACAGGTTTGTGCAACGACATCATTCCTAGTGGATTTTGACCGATTATGGACTAGGTCACATGGGATCGCCTATGAGCCATGACTGGCGCGTGTTCGATGTTGGTGGCCAGAGATCACTGGTGAGTCATATATCGTGTCAACAAGGATCCGGCTCAGGTGCCTTTTTTGCAGAGAGCCGCATGGGTTCCATACTTTGATGATATGAACGCCATCATCTTCTTGGCACCCATAAGTTGCTTTGACCAAGTTCTCCAAGAAGACCCATCTGTAAATAGATTGGTACGCCTTATCTCCTCCCCCTGATTTTGGCTCATTCTTTGTGGCATAGGCCGATTCTTTCCTTCTCTGGAAGTCTATCGTGTCTAATCCCCTATTGAAGAAGACGGAGCTGATATTGTTTCTAAATAAATGCGATATCCTTCGCGCGAAGCTCGCTTCGGGCATTCGGTTAGCTGACTACATCGTCAGCTACGGGAGTCGGCCGAATGACTTTGAAAGTGCTAGTCAATGTAAGTCATGTTTTCTGTTGTCAAGTTACTTTCTGACGTGTCGTCTTGTCAGATTTAAAGAAAAAATTTGCTGGCCTGTTAAAAGAGCATACTCCTGATCGACTGTACTACTTCCATCTTACATCTGTAACTGTAAGATCTCTAGCCGTTATTCATAGGTACTCCTGGTAACCGCGCTTATCTTACAGGACACAAAATCGACAACATATATCCTCGAGAACGGTATGTACTTCTATATTCCATGGAGACTGTAGCTGACTCGATTTATATTACCAGTTCAAGATGTTCTCGTCCGCGATAACCTAAGGAGAAGCGCGCTTGTAACCTAATATCCGATACCTTTCTCCCCACTTGAGATACCTGCACAGAATTCCCACGGCCTCCCACAGCTCATGCCTGTGACTATGTTGTACCATCAGCCGTTGTCATCTTCGGCTTTATTTGTCGCAAATGCACTTTTACACCTCAGGGACACTTTAGATTCATTCCCTCCTCTACGCAGCCTGTAGTTCTCCCTTTCTTCTGAGGCCATGGTGCAGGGCATATTAGTGCAGGACGCTGTACACCCACTTTCGAGTCGCTTGTTATACATACCTAAAGCTGTCCATAAGCATTTGTTACGGGCGTTTACTTCAAATTGAACTGATACTACGAATAATTTGAATATAATTGGTGCATGGATGTATTGAAATAGGCTCCACTGGCACGAGAACAGTTCATGATCATCAATCAGTACTAAAGATTTCTTCGGCAGTGTTGGATCTTGAAGCATTCCGAAACTAGTCATCTCAGGGATTGTGCTGAAGCATGATATTGATGTCGAACAGCCTATTTATCAAACTTCCTGGGACTATACCCACTACAAATATATGATCCTAGACTCGGATCGGATGGGCGCGTGGACGATCTGATGGCTTGACCTCTTCAAGTTATGTTGCTGATTATCATCAGCTCCTGTTACATGCGGTACAATATTAATATTAATTCAAGCTTGTGGAAGGTCAAGAATTATTTATCCGGAGCGGCTGCTTTCTTAGAGGCTAGCCACATCCACGAGGGTTGATCACACGCATTGGCATATAGCATGTTACACGGTTGTTTGTTCCAGCTGCCAAACAAGCATTGTGGCATACACGGCGTTGCCGCAAGCACGGTGCCGTGCAGCCTCGTAACCGCAATCCCACAAGTCCAACTTGATACCTCTCGTAGTCGTCTTTTGAATTGAAAGAAGGAAGAGTCTCGGTCGTTCCAACTTGAGGCTATTATTCAACATGAAGAAGATCCTCGGTCTCCTTCCTCTAGCTCTTGTCATACCAGCAATCCTCGCAGCCCCAGCCGAGAACACACAAGTCGTCCTTGGTGGGACTGACCATGTTCAAAGTGGTCTCTTCCCCCTACCAGATGCCGAGAGAGTGCATAAATGGTTTGAAAATGGGAAGCAGTTCATCAAGCAACACGGCTTAACCTGTAAGTCCGCATGCCTGATCTGGTTGACCCCCTTACTGAAGTAACCGCCGCAGATGAGCTGGTTCAACACCCTCATTTTGGTGATTACAAGCTCAGGGTCACGGAGCCCCAGCTTTGTGACCCTTCGGTGAAACAGTACTCCGGTTACCTTGATATCACCGATGATAAGCACCTGTTCTTCTGGTTAGTGATCCCATCTTTTTCTTCTTCCGTTATTTGTAAAACTTTCAATCTTTGTTTTCTTTTAGGTTCTTTGAGTCACGCAACTCTCCTGAAGATGCGCCCCTTGTGATGTGGCTTAACGGCGGTCCAGGATGTAGCTCCTCTACTGGCCTTTTGTTCGAACTTGGTCCTTGTAACATCGCTGACGAAGGCACCAACACGACTTTTAACCCTCACAGCTGGAATACCCACGCAAACGTCATTTTCCTCGACCAGCCCATTAACGTTGGGTTCTCGTACTCTGAAGATGGCAGTACCGTCGACTCGAGCCCTGTCGCTGGAAAGGATGTTTACGCCTTCATGGAACTCTTCCTCAGCCGCTTTCCCGAATACTCCACTCAACCTTTCCATCTCGCCGCCGAGAGTTATGGCGGCACCTATGTCCCGAACATCGCGAACGTCATCTACACCGAGAACCAACAGCTTCCTCTTTCGCCCGCTGCCGGACTTGTCAAGATAAACCTTGCCTCTGTTATGATAGGCAATGGAATGACCGACAACTTTGTCCAAATGGCATCGATACCTGACTATCTCTGCGAAGGACCGTACCCAATCTATGATGACCCCAATGGTGCGCAATGCACTGCCTTGAGGAGCAAAGTGCCGACCTGCCAGAGGCTGATCAAATCTTGTCGTGATTTTAACTCTCGTTTAACTTGCGTACCTGCTGCGTTGTATTGCAACTCTCAGCTTTACGCTCCCATCCAACGTATGTGCCATCGTTACGATCTAATCACGCCTGAACTTTGCCCTTCAGAATCCGGTCTCAACCCTTACGATGCGCGTATCAAATGCGATCGTGAGAAAGACGGCCCTCTGTGTTACCGTCAGATGGGTTGGATTGAGACTTACATGAACGATCCTGAAGTCAAAGCTGCTCTTGGTGTGAATCCACAGCAGAAGTTTGAGTCGTGTAACATGGCTGTCAATCAGGCGTTTATGCTTCAGGGTGATTCGATGCATGATACACCGCAATTGTTGACAGATATGATAAATGATGGTGTCAGGATGTTGATCTATGCTGGTAACGCGGGTGAGGTTAAACCTTCTATTGTGGCCGCATGTTTCTGATGACATTTTCAGATATGATGTGCAATTACATGGTACATCTGTCATCATTTAGGTTTGTTTGTCGTGAGCTCACGTATATTTCAGGGAAACGAGCGCTGGGTCGAACAACTTGACACTATCTTCACGGATGAGTTCTCTACGGCTACTACTGAGCAGTGGGTAACAATACGTTCTGGAAAGATTGCCGGTACCGTCCGGTCTGCCGGTGGCGGTGGATCTGGCGCTGGCAACGTTACCTTCGTTACTGTTTACGAATCTGGGTGAGGAAACCCACACCTTGTTATGTGTCTCGACAATTAACCATCTATCTTTCCAGGCACATGGTTCCTTACGACCAACCTGAGGCCGCCTTGGTGAGTTAGAATCCAAGTGTTTAGGTTTTTTTAGCTCATACCATACGCAGGACATGATGACGAGGTGGATCATGGACATCCCGCTCACGCTCGATGTCACACAGGCAGCACCTCTCTTGCCCTTCGGAGGGATATGAATCGAACGTTCATCCCAAATAATCTGATACGCCTTATATTATTAGATACTGGGCCTTTCTTATCGCACTTGAGACTAGAGCCTTAAAGGCAACCTTCTCACTGCATCGCCGTGTCACGTATAACGAATGTTCGTCTGGAATGTCATTTCAATTGATCCAACCTCATGTTTCGTGGGAGCCAACCCCTGTTTTCAATACGTACAAACTCGAATGATACTCGACAGACCTCCGAGGATACTTCGCTGCGCCCAAGTCCAAATACGAAGTTATTTACATCTTCACAAACCAAATTTAGCAGTGATCTGTGCTGGCTGTGAAACAACCTCACCAATTGCTGTGGGCGTCTCTGAAACTATATATCTTTTGGACACACGATACAGCCGCAGCACCCCCACTCCCTTGTCCCATCGCTAGCCTGTCATGTTAACGCACTCACAAAATGTGGCTCTCACGCCGCTCGACTTCAACAACTACCAGAATGTTCCTCTCGACGTTCTGTGGAACGAACTCATGGAGAGCGCAGTAGAGCCAATGCAAGCGCCCGTACCATACCTGATCAATTTCGCGGAAGACTGCTTGCTTTGCGCTATTGTAGTGTTAAGGAGGAATTTCACGGACCCAGCATCCGGCGATTTCGTTCCTTTAGAGGATGAAATCCCCTATGAAGAAGAACCGATCGGCCTCGTGTATGTCACCGCTGCCCCCGCACAGAGTGCAGCACAAGAAGCAAATGTTGGGATCATCATCTCTAAATGCCATCAACGCAAGGGCTTTGCTCGCGAAGCCGTGGATCTTGCGCTGAAATGGGCATTTGAAGACCTCAAGTTCCATCGCATCCAAGCAGCGTTCATGGATGACGCCCAGAAAGATCGCGCGATGCGGCTTTTCGTGGGACAGGGTTTCACGCATGAAGGTACCCGGCGGCGTTCGGTGTTTAAGCCGGAGAGAGGGGGTGTGGTTGGAGTTTGGAAGGATGTCACATACCTGGCGATGCTTGATACGGAGTGGGCGCTTAGGCATGTGTTGAAGCCCAAGGGCGCAGTACCGACCTTGTGGGATGAAATGTTCGCGCGACACACGAGGGAGAGAGAGGATATGGTGAAATGGGATGAGAAGCATAATAGGATCAGGAGGGTGTCGAGCACGGACACACTGCGCGATAGGGAAACTCCACGCCAATCCAACCGCACGATCATTGACCCGTGGCCTTCAGATATGTCATCTTCCTCGTGCCAATCCTCCTCCTATGGTTCTGTGCCGCCTTCGCCAAACCCTGGCGCTGCAGCTATCTCCACTGTCATGCAAGAATATCTTGATTTCGGGGATAGTCGCCCGAGATGGAACCCATTGCATGAGCTGGATGATGTCTCGCGACAGTCTTCGCCTTCTCCCTATGACCTCTACATCCCTTCGACATCGATCCCTGATCCGCCCCGTTCACCTTCAGTTCCTTCGAGCGTCTCTGAATTTGAATCTGAGGATGAGAGTGACGTAGCGCCTTCATGGCGAGCGCTACAGAGAATCCCTACCTCAGGTGCAAGTTCCTCGAGCAGTCGGCTATCGTGGACCCAGCGCCCTCTGATACCTATCAATATTGATCGGCCTAGAAGTGCTAGTGGGAGTTCTGAGTCTGGATCCTGGTCTGACGCGTCTGCTAGTGACAATGTCGACGATCCGGATAGTAGCGACTGGGATATGATGTCTGAGCCAGAGCGGTCCTCTTGAGTACCGCACTGATACATACTATCTGACATCTGCGATTATCATCGTATTGCTTCCGAATCATGTACAAACCAGCGCAGGTCTTAGTCTGACATGCGTATCGCTGATGAACCATTACTATTACCACTAATGTTGGTATATATACAATTTGCATTACCTGGTGTACTGGCCAATATCACTTTCTATTCCTTGTTTCTCGAAATTTCTCTGTTGGTTTGTGTCGGATGACATACTAAAGAAAAGAGTGAAGGATCGAGATTCGATTGTGAGTAACAATCGATCTTCACTCTTCTCTTTAGTGCTCACGAGGCCCCGCAAAGAACAACAAAGATATAACTTTTTATTACATGATTTGAATCAAAAACGCGCAGGCCTGTCGGTACAAGAGACCCCCAGATCTGAATAAGAATTCCCAAAGACTGCAACATATTCAGTGGCAATCTAAACAAAATCATTCGTCTTGCCCTCTTAAAGAATTCGACCAGACTCCTGTGTAATATCTTACAGCTCCGTGACGACTCTCTGAAGGAGCCATTCTATAAACGTCGCGTCGGATAGGACGATGGGGACCTTCACCTGGCCCATCGAGATGTTCGTCTTGTCGCATTTCTGCCTGCGATATTCTGTGAACGTGCCTCTCTCCACCACACGGATAGTTGGTTTCCTTGCTCTCCCTTGCCAAAACGCAACACGGAACTCGTTGTTCTTCATGAGGTCTTCATAGGTTTGCTGTATCGCCAATTTCGCGTCCTTTCCTGTGAATATGAATCAGCGCATTCGCGCGGAAGAGCTCCGAAACAAGTACAAACCTATTTCCCCTCCAATTTCTACCAAGTACCCATAAGTAACTGGCGTGTCTCTGTCGTCGGCCACAATAGTAAAATCTGTGATTTGGCCGATCCATCGTGTAGAGGCAGATACGATCGCGTTCGTCAATTGCGACTCTGTACACGTTGATCCATACGCCAGCTCAAGCGAGCCACTTCATCAACGGGCATATCAGCTGCTGAGCCACAAATCAATCATACCGTAACTCACTCTCGCCTATGAAGGTAATTGATGACGGGTAATCCGTCATCTGGCGCAAAGCCTTTAACGGTAACGACATCGCCTATGCGGTACCTCCACAAGCCGTTGCGTGTCGTCAAGACGGGCTCGTAATGCCCTCCAGTCACAAGCTCCCACTGCAGCAGATATGAGCAGACAAAGCTGGGATATAGTGAACGGTTCTTACGGCGGACAATACACGCTCTGAAGGCTCGTTAGAATGCACGTCCAGATACTCGGTAACTCCATCAACGGGTACTACCTTGAAGTCAGTATTAGGGTCGCCGTTGAAATATGGTATGGCGATATAGCACTCTGAGCTGCCATAACAAGGAGCCTGCATTGCAACAGAAGGCCCGAGGACATGAGTAACCTTGTGTCACAACAGTTAGTTACATGGTCAACCTTCTACACTTGACGTGCCTTTGGAACGGATGCAGCAGAGGGACCTCCGGTGATCCCAGTGAACTTTTTCAAGTCAGGCCACACACGGACTGCCCAACCCTGCATTCCAGGAGGCCCAATCTCGCGAAGTTCAGCGGCGCGAAGAGGGTTTGGAGTAAAATGTTTCTGAGAGAAATCATGAGCTGAATGAAATGTAACAATCGACGTAAATATGACCTCTAAAGATTCGCGCACGTGGTCCATGTTTTCCATGTCTGGGATGATCCCTTTCTCGATACAGTCGATGAGTAGAGGCCATTCATCCTCTATGTATTGCAAAAAATTGACGAATACACTGGCGAAGAGGAAGCGAATGATTGTCACCCGACGGTCAGCGAGTGCAAATAGCGCATTGAGAATGAAGAAAGCGCGATAGCTTTTCACCAAGGAAATTGCGTATGGATCCGTTTTTCCTGGAACTGAAAATTGCCTAGAGATCAGTATGCACATGCGAAAGCAGAGCGATTGGCTTACCCCATAAATCAATTCTATCCTTGTCCTGCTCGACATGCCAGTTCATTTGCATTCGGAGAAAACCGACTGTTACCGAGCAGACCGGTAACATCTTGGAGCTACGACCGTCCTCATAGTACATTTCCAGGGCTTGCCAAAGACCTAAAGAGGATGGTGATAATGCGCTACCCTCTGAATGGGGGAGCGACAAATACAAAGGGTGATGCAACATGTGCGGGGCAGGTCGATATATTGGAAATGTCTTTGCTGATTTGCCAGATGTCATGCTAGACACGGCTAAGCAGTAGGGCAGTCCCGGGGCGAACAGGTTCTTTACGTCAGACTCGTTACAATGGGTCGCAAAGAACTTTGCTATGTATGGCCTGTAAGGCTCATAGTCTGTGGTGGGAACGAATTCTCGGAAGCTGCGTAGAAATTCATTATCGTCCTTCGAATCGCTGTGCGCTATAGTCTCGCGGAACTTTGCCAACTCGGGAGCATGCTGAGCAAACAGAGACGCAGAATTTGGCCGTATAAACTCGAGCAGGGCTTGGTCCATGTGCTCCTTGAGCCGCCGAGAGTGTTCGGCGGACAAAGAACCCAACAGATCCGTGTCAGGGTGAGACATTAGTTTAATATGGTGTGTGGTTAGATTGCGATATTATATAGTGTAAATGGCTTGTATGACCTGATGGGATTGACCTGCGACATCTCATGCGAGCCCTTCTACATGCTTCTTAGTAGAGTCGTTCGAATCCAAAATGGTTCGTGTTGTGCTGGCATTTACACAACTGGGAATATTAAAAAGAGGTCGCTGTGTACCATGCATGTACTTACCTGAGAAAGAGGCACATCGCTCGACCAGTACCAAATGTAGATGGCATGATATCTCCTTTCACATCTTCTATAAGTCGGTCGTTAGTATCGCGTATATTGCACCATATTCAAATTGGATCACTCAGCAACATCTATAGATATAGCCTCCTCTTCTGAGTATAGGCTCAAGTGCAAAACCGATAGGCATCCTACACTTTTTGGGAGAGAAGAACTCAACTGTGAGTAGTTAAGTTCACATGGAGATCTCTACAGGGTCAAGTCCGTGATCTGCGACGATTCTACCTGTTGCTGCCTTTACTTTGGGGCGAATGTACGCGCGAACATTAATATGTTTGGAAGTGAATAGCAAGGGAAAACCTACCTGTATCTAGCCTCCCGCTGCGAAGTTGTTAAACCTTGAAAGAGGGAAGTTGGTAGAAATTTAACCAATGCCATTGGATTGTACTGTAATCCGCGAGTGTCGCTGCATTTGCTCTGGGATTAGTGCGGATTGACGACACATTGAGTAGGAAACAGCTGAACACCACAAATAGAACGATAACACACAAAATTACACATGACGTTCTGATACATAGACGCAGTCAATATTGATCAACCTTTACTCCGTGAGGAAAGCAAAGGATTTCACGCATACATGCCCAAATGGGAGGGCGAGGAGGGTCGTAAATGCAGGACGGATACTGACATTAAGGGGGGAAAAGAGGATGCAATGGTAAAATGATACCGAGAAATGAGATATTTAGATGTTGGTCCACATATAGGACCGATCATACGGCTTCATGCAACCGATCATGACACGGTACTGACTCGGAGCATACTACCACATGTATAGGCTGACACGCGACTTTGTTCATCGCGCAAGGGCTCGGAGGGCGTGGACCCACAAAGGGAAAACTGTTTAAACGATGCCATTAATAGTAGATATTGATCGTGACCAGGCATACCAATATGAATCTTCAAGTTTGGAGTAGTAAGCCAGCGCATTCAAGTTAGCATAGTAGTCTACTTGAGGTAAGCAAACTAAACAGAAAGAAGACGGTCGTTCCTTCTTTACTCGAAGGCTGAGTTGAAGTTGCCGCAGTCTTGTTCCGAACCCTTTGAAACGGTCCGAGAGCATCCAGCAGTAGAGAGGTTCGGGGACTGGTTAATTTTTTGCCAGACCGTTGCGAACGTGTTCAAACCGTTATCGAACCATTTGATCCGAAAACAAGCCACGATTGTACGTCATGAGCCTCTCCGCTAGAGGTTTGGTACTGTATACGAAGTACCAATATAACTGGCAAATTTGTTTGATTATTGGGTGACTTCCCGTAGGCTAGATAGTCCAAGAAGAAGGTGATGGTGAGTCTGTGAGTCTGTGACAAAGAAGCTGCGCTGGCACTGTCTTAGTTGGTATTGAGGCTGCGCGCCAAGATGGTATCGAAAATTGACAGCTCGACTAAGTACCCGGATGCCGATGCCCTTGTACTTTCTAATTGCCTCACTACTACTGTCTCCTCATCTGGCTTCACCTCGGTGCGTCGATTTTGCGGCTCCTACGATTTGGGGATTCAAGGTTCACTGCCCCTTCGTGAGTCCCGTCTGAACCGTTCTCATCGGTAGCCATGGGTCCAGTTCAGAGTTCGACAATATGCCCTGGACCGGACGCAGGTTCGGTTTATGGTTTTTCATCACCCCTCGCTGAACTAGACTGAACTAGACCACCGCAGCACTATTCGGGACCTCCTGCGAAGGCAAGGATTTTGAAGAGTTGCTGAATCACACGAAATATGGTGATCATGTTTTTCATATGGCGATTGATGAATCCCCTTCATATGTGGGGATAAGGACGGACTCCGAAAGGATTTTCTAGAGATTGGGTGGAAGAAGATGGAATGTACGCACTGGATCCCCATCCGTGTAAGTACTAGCGTTACTAAGTACGAACCAGGAAGGCAATCCCATGAAGCAGATTCGTGATGTCATCGAAATGCTAATTGCTGGCAAATACCAACCATCTGGCAGTCAAATTCAGCCCAGATATCATGTTGTCCTGGCCTTCTTCGATGATTCAAGCCGGCTCGTACAATATCTTACAACTCCATAATAACGTTCTGCAGGAACCATTCCTTGAACGATGGGTCAGATAAGACGATAGGAACCTTCACCTGGCCCATCGAGACGTTTGTCTTGTCACATTTCTGCCTGCGATATTCTGTGAACGTGCCTCTCTCTACCACACGGATAGTTGGTTTTCTTGCTCTCCCTTGCCAAAAAGCCATATGATACTCATTGTTTGTCATGAGAGCTTCAAAAGTTTGCTGAGTCGCCATTTTCGCGTCCTTTCCTGTGAACATGAATTAGCGCAGTCGCGTGGAAAACTACAAAGCCAACACAAACCTATTTCCCCTCCGATTTCTACCAAGTACCCATAAGTAACTGGCGTATCTCGGTCGTCCGCCACAATAGTGAAATCTATGATTTGGCCGATCCATCGTGTAGAGGCAGATACGATCGCGTTCGTCAATTGCGACTCTGTACAGGTTGATCCATACGCCAGCCCAAGTGAGCCACTTCATCGGCGGGCATCTCAGCTGCTGAGCCACAAATCAATCATATCGTAACTCACTCTCGCCTATGAAGGTAATTGATGACGGGTAATCCGTCATCTGGCGCAAAGCCTTTAACGGTGACGACATCACCAATGCGGTATCTCCACAAGCCATTGCGTGTCGTCAAGACGGGCTCGTAATACCCTCCAGTCACAAGTTCCCACTGCAGCAGGGATGAGAAAACAAAGCTGGGGTGCGGTGAACAGTTCTTACGGCGGACAATACACGCTCTGAAGGCTCGTTAGAATGCACGTCCAGATACTCGGTTACCCCATCTATGGGTACTACCTTGAAGTCAGTATTAGGGTCGCCGTTGAAATATGGCATGGCGATATAGCACTCTGAGCTGCCATAACAAGGAGCCTGCATGACAACAGAAGGCCCGAGGATGTGAGTGACCTTGCGTTGCTGACTGTCAGTTGAGTAGTAGACGTTCCACAATCGACATACCTTTGGAATAGATGCAGCAGCGGGACCTCCGGTGATCCCAATGAACTTTTTCAAGTCAGGCCACACACGGACTGCCCAACCCTGCATTCCAGGAGGCCCAATTTCGCGAAGTTCGGCAGCGCGAAGAGGGTTTGGAGTAAAATGTTTCTGCACGAGATTGTGAGCTGAAAAAAATTAACAATCAAACGTAGATATGACCTCCAAAGATTCTCGAAAGTGGTCTAGGTTTTCCATATCCGGGATGATCCCTTTCTCGATGCAGTCGATGAGCAGAGGCCACTCATCCTCTACGTACTGCAAAAAATTGACGAATACACTGGCGAAGAGGAAGCGAATGGTGGTCACCCGACGGTCAGCGAGTGCAAATAGCGCATTGAGAATGAAGAAAGCGCGATAGCTTTTCACCAAGGAAATTGCGTATGGATCCGTTTTTCCTGGAACTGAAAGTTGCCTAGAGATCAACATGCACATGCGAAAGCAGAGCGACCGCTTACCCCATAAATCAATTCTGTCCTTGTCGTGCTCGACGTGCCAGTTCATTTGCATTCGGAGAAAACCGACGGTTACCGAGCACACTGGCAACACCTTAGAGCTATGACCGTCCTCAAAATCCATTTTCAGGGCTTGCCCAAAACTCAAAGAAGATGGTGATAAGATACTACCCTCTGAGTGGCGAAGTGACAAATATAAAGGATGATGCAAAAGGTGCGGTGGAGGTTGATATATCGGGAATGTCTTTGGTGCTTTTCCAGATGTCGTGCTGGAAACGGCTAAGCAGTAGGGCAGTCCTGGGGCGAACATGTTCTGTACGTCAGACTCCTTGCAAGGGGTCGCAAAAAACTTGGCTATGAACGGCCTATAAGGATCGTAATCTGTGGTGGGAATGAATTCTCGGAAGCTGCGTAAAAATTCTATATCATCATTCGAATTTTTCTGTGCCATGGCCTCGCGGAAGTTTGCTAACTCGGAAGCATGTTGAGCAAATTGAGACACGGAATTGGGTCGTATGAATCCGAGCAGGGCTTGATCCATGAGATCTTTGAGCCGCTGAGAGAGTTCAGCGGACAAGGAGTGCAGAAGATCTGTGTCAGGACAGGTCATTGTTGAGATATGGTACGCGGTTGGATCGTGATATTATATAGCGCAAGTAGTCTTGCGTTGATTATGTAGCCTGAAAATATTAAGCCTAAAGGGAAGGGACAAGATGAGATGATGATGGTACCCATATCATTGTGTGTCGGATACCCTTCCAGTTATGGTGCTGGCATCCATGGGCCATGGCTCCGGGTCTGAAAGCAAAACAATGGAGTAAGTAGTACCTTGAAGTACATTCAGCTGTCTGAGAATGTTCCCTGGCAGGCCACTTCACCGGCACTGAATGCACTAATGGAATGATGATTTCCCTATGCAGACATTAGAAAGAGTCACCTCCGGGTTCAAATTGCTGGTGATGGACATAGTATTTAAATTGGATTACTCGTCGATAAATCAAATTGATCAAAAGTCAGAACGGTTGTTAACGTTAGCAGCCATCGACGAAACCCGTGAGAGAACTGGTCGTGACGAGGCAGTGACGCGGCATGGAAGTGCCGCATCACGGCCTCATCCATGCCGCGTCAAACTCTACCCTGCGCGTCAGCACTTTCAAATGTCAGTGAAACTTAGATATAAGTATCTTCAGCCCTTCATAATAAATTATTTTCAAACTGTGTCCGTCCTAACAGAATTACAACAGGTAGACCACTCCGGTGATGGGTTCCGCAAGAATCCGAAGGCCACCCGAATCATCAAGGACATAGCAGTTGTGGTAGACGGTGTATTTGTGGGTGTGCTATTGTGTTTGGCAACTAGAGTTTCACTAATATCTTATGTTCGATATCTCATCTCACGAGTATGCAGAAATTGCACGCTGGTTCTCTGAGAACATTCCCGGTGCCTGCGGTCAAGTCGAAAAATGGCTCGGTGGCATGCCTTTAGTGCACGCCTTCACTCTCGTTGCTCATCGAAGAAAGGCTGGTGATTTCAAAAAATGCGTCCAAGCTCGGAACGAGGAATGGAACAACAGCGAGCTGTTAAAGATGGCTTGGGTTGATCTCATGATAAGCTATCCTGCCGAGAGCTTCGTGACTGACGTAGTAGACCTCAAGTGCCTGACCCCACTAGAAGCAAGGATTTTCGAAGATTCTGAAGAAGCAGGACCTCCAGGTAACCAACAGTGGGGTTTGGATACTAGTCAACATCACAGACGGTAGAGTGTGCATCTCAACATTCCTAACGAATGCGTTATAGGTAGAGATTACAGCGAGAGTGAACTTGAAGGAAAATATTACCTACTCTGATCAATGGATCTCTAACAGGTGTGATTGACAGCGTGGCTTCTCATTCAGCGATAACTCTGGAGGGTAGGAGTTGCACGTAGTTACGGAAAATTATAAACGGTGTTTGCAAAGCTAGCGTGATATCTATCTCTATCACCTACAAGGGTGGACAACTACACTAGTATACATCTGCTCATGACCAGATGATTGATGACCGCTAGTATGGTATCCTGCCCGTAAAAATGAGAAAATTTATCATGTGCGACGAGTCACTATTAGTGTACAACTACAACAGAGTTCAGGTGGATGTAACTAAAACGTAGATAGTACGCAGGTGAGAGTGGCTCTAAGTTCGAGCCATTTTCGACACCAGTAGTGATTTAAGGGTCAAATTTGCGACATCGTGGAAGTCAACTGATATTTGATGGCTTCAACGTGGCTGAAACTTTTGGGACACCCCTCAAAAAATATCAGCTAACTCTAAGCCGTCGGAATTTTTGGACAACACGTGGTGAAAGGACCCCTGTAGATGACGAGTGTAAACTCGGTCACATTTTCAAAGGCTGCAAGGTCCTGGAAGCTGTCCATAGACACATGAAGGAAGAGGGAGGTGCCAGTCGAGTCTTTATCTTCAGTTAACTGCTGTAGCATCCTGGTAACTTTGTGTCCTTGATGATAGTCGAACAAGCGACTAGAGACACGTTGCCCCCTTTGCCGCCATGCAAAGTTGAATTTGAGTTTGGGGGAATCATTTTTTGGAGAGTCTTGGACTCTTGTTTGAAGTGACTGATTATAGTATGAAAGGTTGGCGCCAATGAGCTGGTGAAACCCTGTGAAATCTTCGTCAATCAGTAATTTATATAGCTGGGTGAAAGCGGTCACTCACTTGACAGCTCCTTATCGAGTATCGCTGAAAGAACGACAGCACAAATCGGATCAGTGTTATCGCAGTCGGCAGTGACTGCAACTGGAAACTGGACGATTTTGGATTTCCAAGTAGTGGAAATCACCTCTCCTTTAATTCTGGTACACGGTTGATCAGCGGCAAGAATCGCTGCTTGAACCTTGGGATACCACGCCTTGTTTGTAGCCCAACTCCATTGGTCTGGAAGGAGAGCCGCCATTGCTGACAGTACTGCGTTTCTCTCGAGAAGGTATGTAACAATATCTTCCAGACGTCCATCAAGAGCAATGTGTAGTACTGTTCTGGCAGTCCGGTCCTGCAAGGAAAGGTTGCAAGATGGTTCAACGAGCGCTTTTATGGCACGTAACAACTGCCGGGGTAACCAATGGGAACGAAACGAAAGGAGATAATGGAGAGGGGTGGAACCAGCGGCAATGAAATTCACATCCGCACCGCGTTGACGAAATTTGTAGATTAATTCATGCGACGGCATTGTCGCCTTAACAACCATGTGCAGAATATTGCTTGGTAGGTCGACCTCCGTTTGTGACAGCAGGAGATCCACGGCGACTTCGCTTCCAGTCACAGCTGACCACGAAATTGGAGCATAGGAGCTGCCACTAGCAATGTGTTTGTTATATAAATTAGGGTCGAAGGAAGAAAGCTTGTTGAGGTCGACGCCCGCCTTCAGGAAAATACTGAGGCAATCAGGGTTCTTGGCTATGGTGAAAATCAAGGGAGAACCCCAACCAGGGGCAATATCCGTATCCAGTAGACGGGGATGCTGCTTGACGATGAATTCGACCATCCATGGCTTTCCATGTTCAAGCGGGATGAACAGAAGTGAGGGAAAAGTCACATTAGCACTCAACCACCTATCTGTATGTGGTTGAAATTTAAATCCCCGGATTGTGATTTTCGTGTCTTGTTTTGCCAATACACGATGTTTTTTGGTGTTTTGAAGAAACTCTGAGTTCAGCCGTGACAGGGAATCCATAACACAAGTTTCCTCATCCGACACATGTCCAAGGTGCTTCCATCCTAGAATTGCATAGCTCAGCAACGGATGATCTTTGCTGACATCAGCACGACTTGCAGAGAGCTGATATTGCAATGCTGGATGTGTGCCTATACAAACATCAGTTTCTTAGCTTACATACGTGAAAGGTAGTATTGCACCTTCTGCGCATATCTCATCCACAAAGTCGCATAACACATACGTAATTAGGAGCTCACAGATGCGTGCGTGCATGTCTGAAATCGATTTAAGGATCTTATTAGGGCGACTGATCAAGTATTCCTGATTGTGTAGCATATCAACGGACGAGTAGGATGAAGGAGGTTAGTAAATCCTACTTTGACGCTATAATGAGATAGAGCGACGATCCTAGTTCTCTCGTTGTAGGTCACAAGGCTTCCGCACGCGGCCACGATATCCGTAATGTCCGTAACGCCAAGGTCCTCATTGAGGCTCGGTCGCCCAACCTCGATCATCATCGCTTCATTGAGCTGGTCAAGCGTCAAAGGGGTGAATGCGCCGGCCAGCAAAAGTAAGCAACGCTGGGTAATTGGGCCATCGTCTGTCCCTCTTTCTTCGATGGAGTGAATGATCCTATCATACGTTTCATATAATCCTGCTGGAAGGTCGTCGAGGGCTTTCCGAATACTGTCAGGTCTTTTGCACGTCATGATGACGTCCAGTTGACACTGAACCCAGCGAAACCTGTGCGTGATAATATGACGATGAATTTCCGAGTAACGAGCGCAAAATCCTTGACTTACATGCCTTCAGCCTTTTCTAACAATTTCTGCAAAATTGTCTTCTTCAGCGCGTCGGGAAGGCGTGACAAACGCTTCTGCTTCTTCAGCTGCTCTGTAATGTGCGCGCATATATCTGCTTTCATCTGTTCTGCACTATCCTTCAACGACAATGTGGGGAGATCATGAAAGGCGTCTTGAATGTCTGGCTCGCTTCTACCGGTGACGAAAAGTCGTAGTCGAGCATCTTGAGCAAGGTTTACAAGATGTCCGACCAGGTCGGAGTAGTTCTTACATTCGTCCAAGGCGTCAATCACGAGGACTGGTCGATGAACTAGCGTAGATGCTTCGACAAGAAGCTGTCGTAGAAATCTCAGATCTGTGGAACACGACTTTGCATCACGTTTTTGCTGCCAGAGGTTTCGCAGAGAATCAAGGTCCCCTGTCGTGTTCGATTCTTGGTGTTCGCCTATTTTTGCGATCCAGTCATCTTTAGATTGTTGAAGCAGCTGAACAATCAAGGAGCGCAATACTGCAGCCGCGTCTGTCGTCCTTTCGTCTCGAAAATTGCAATAGAAGTAGGCGAGGGTCTGTGGATATGCTTTATCACTGCCATGAATTTCGTCAACGACAGCTGAGCTGAAGTATCACAAGTCAATGTAGGCTCTGGAAACTCTCCAAACGAGTCTACACTTACGCAAGGATCGTCTTTCCGTGGCCAGCTGGTGCGAGTGTCAGCGACCTGTAATCAATTGCAAATGATAGAACCAACCCTGGCCATTCAACCATAGGAATGCGCTGTCTGAGTTGTTCCAGGCCACAAACTGATCGTTTTGGAAAATCCAACGACCGGTTCCGGGGTTGCGCTGGTCACAAGAGGTGACGTGCTTTTCAGTACAAAACACAGGGCTCATCCATTCGAGTAACTTTCGACGTTCCTCGGCTACGCATGTTTGAACAGGTTGAGAAGGAAACTGACAGTCAATGACTCACCTTGTTCGCGCACCTTTTGTGCAGCAGAATCTTTCTTCAATTCCTCGACTCCTCGGTTACCTTCCTGAAGTGTCCGACTGACTTGCTGGAGTTCAAGCTTCACTTCCTTGAGCGTGTTCCTTGCAACAGTATTAGTATATTAACAATCATCATAAGCAAGTAAGATCACCATGTGTCGATTGCTAAAATTTGTGTGATCTCGCCACAGTAGGTTTTCAATTTATCGATGATTGCGCTTGCTTCTTTTTCCTTGAATGGCCACGTCAATCTGGAAATCGTCTTCATTTTCCCACTTTCCCGGGCCTGTTCGTTTGGCAGAATGCTTTTCAGTTCCACCAGCAAATTTGCAACTGGTCCGTCTGTGGACATCAGTTTTGAAAGTGCATGGCGGAGATTGGGTGGAAGAGAGCCGTCATTATCGATCACCATAACTGTGGTGAGGACGCCACCGACTGCGCTAAGCTCATTAAGTAGACTCTGACAGGACGAGTCGGCGTTGGAGACGGAAGCAACATATCCGTACAAAAGAGCTGAAGCTTGCCCTATTGCTTGAATAACCTGAAGAACAGTGAGACCGCTGGTGATGGGATCCATTTGAACAGTGGAAACCGAAAGCAAGCACTACGGCAACTTTAAATTAAGGAAAGGCGCCCGATAGTCCATCTGCAAAGTGCAGGGGTTTATCGATACATCGATAAGGGCTGATATAAAGCACATGAGGCACTACATAGACCTCGTTGAGTGTAGGGCGATATGATTGAGCTGCAGGAATGGAAACTTTCACCCAAGAGTAGCCTGAGAGCCTTGATTATCATCAACATGAAGCTAGGAAGCAAACCATGACGCACCCCTTATTTACATGTTTGGGAGTACCACGAGCCTTTTTGGGCTGGATTACGATCCTCTAATTCCTGACGCGGACGTCCAGAAGGGTGCATCGTTTTCGAACTACGCCTCACACCCTTACCCATCCTCTTCCAAGATTTGCCAACCTCTCCCACCTCCCGCTTACCTCATGCACTCACATGCACTCTCTTGATCGATGATCCCGGGCCAACTTTCAATTGACACGTCTGAATACTGAAGGAACGCGCAGAGGGCATATGGGGGTGGGTCGAGAATCGAGATTCGAGAAGAGCGAGGATAGACCCTATTTTCCAAACGACTGTTCTGGGTAGTACGTCGTCAAAGAACACCACAAGCGCTGCAAGCGAGTAAATCGGACACAGCGCTAGTGGTGCCGGTAAAGCCCGATTCATCTAGTCAGTGAAAACGCAATCCTAGCAGCGTCGCGCTAAATCGACAACAAGCGCCCATTGGCTTATTTGTAACTCCGAGACCCTGCATTGGCGCCTACTGAAGATGATCGATAAGACTGATATGAAGTACATGAGCACGTTCAGGCCTCAGGCCTCAGGACCCATATATTGTCCTGCCTGGGAACACGCTGTTCGGAAGTTCCGATCTTTATCACGGAGATTCACCAATTAAGTATAGCGGGGTTCATACACTAGTTCTGTACATTCTTTATTCAGACACCTCGCCAAACGCTCATTCATTCTCTTCTCAAGGGAACCGCAGGTACCGAGACAACAACTCTTGCCACCCTCGTCTCGATTTCGATAATGTAAACAACGCACATTTTTCTTTTATTAACCAAATAGTATATGAAGGGGACATCTCGCAGACCAGGTGAGGGTGTCATATGATAGGGCCAAGGAGATCCAACGAGAGGGATATGCACTCCAACGATGACAGCAAGAGCATTCGTGCAGATGTGAAAAGTATGTTCGTTGAAGAACGCAACCATCGACACAAGCATTGAGTTCCTAGCACATGTATGTATTGCAATGAAATTAAAGCAATGTACCTATGTCCCATGCCATGAAGCCCGTTGTTGAGCTACATAGGGCAATAAATAAGATTCGTGTCGAAACCAAAACATCGTAGCGAAGTGCAGACGGCCATGGAAACAACGAGATGACAGAAAAGTTCAATTCAACAGTCGCACCGGATTCCAGAGCACCCAAGGAGTCCAGTCCAGCTTGTATTACAGCATTACGTTGTCGTTCCAGTAGTCAAAGGAGTTGTGTCTGCATTCCTATGGTTGACCATTTAAGTTCCGAACAGGTATGCAACACAACCAGCCAACAAAACGAACTCGCCATCCAGAACCGGTGATATGAGGATGTGAGATTGTCCCTGTCGTCCCCGCGGTACCAACGATAGCAGGTGTCGAAGCAGTAGTAGTGGGAGGTGGTTGCTGTAACGATGATGGTGTGCTCTGGGTTGCTGCGCTAGGTTGTTGCGTGTTATGAGTATTGGGAAATCGAGATGAGCTAGTAGCTTGCTTCTTCTTTCTTGCGTGATAATTTCTCTGTATGAAAACGAGTAATCAATAAAGAAGAACTGTTGATGAGGAAAAACGCACAGGCTTGCCCGGTGCATATGGGACCTCGACTACAGGTGGTTCACGCATTTCGATGTCTGATCTATCTGGCCTGCGCATCATGCCAGAGACTATGTTTCGAGTCCAGCTGAGAGGTTGGGATCGGGGTTGATTGTCGCGCCGACCTGCCCTATGTGGTTCGAAACGGCGCCAGAAGGAGGAAAAGCGACCATGGGTGCGTTCATGCGATGGTGGGGTGGGGAAGTTGCTCGGCCCATTGGATTGGGATAGACGAGTATGCAACTAACAATATATTTATCAAAGTGTTGAGTAATAGATGGAGATTACATACATTAGCCTCTCGCAGTGCGTCATTAAAAAACCCTGGAGGTATTTGACGAGCACCTTTGATCTTTTGGGCCTGTCGCAGTGTCACATCAACTTGGGAAAGCAACTTGAATCCGTTGTCAGTATCACTGAAAATAAAATGTATCGAAGCGTACAATATCTGATGGAAGGCCAACTTCTTTGACGATAGCGGAAACGTCCCATGTGTAAATGTAGCCGCCTTGGCAGCTAGTGATGAGGAACTTTCCATCTGCAGAAAAGGTCACAGAGCGTACGATGCGTTCATGGTGAAGTGGTGTTCCGATGGGTTGATTGATTTCGACGTTCCATAGTTGCGCTATCTTGTCCATGTATATTGTGCTTGCGAGGATGCGCCCATTGGGAGATAGTGAAATGGTATCGGCAAGGTTTTTGCGCTTGCTAAGAACTGTCCATGTGGCTGTGTCGATCTTGGACTCCCCAACGAAAAGTGTTTTCCCGTCCAAGGTCCATGCCAGGCACATAATATGTGTGATCTGGATTGTTTTCAGCAATTCACCTGTGTTGGCATCCCAAAATTTCAGCCCCATTTTCCCGCCTGTGACAATCATCTTGTCATCAAGTGAGTAGCGAACTGCATCCACGTCGTCAATCCCTGCATTGATTGGTCCAAGGATAGTTTCTCCGCTCTCAACATCCCACACTCTGAATGTCGTATCTCTGGATCCGCTCACCACTCGCTCATTATCTGAACTCCAGTCCACAGACCGCACATCCCTTTTGTGCCCTGTCAATGTTTTGGTGACCTTACCTGTGTCGACGTTCCACAATTTCACTGCCAGATCCACATTCCCGCTTGCCATGGTCTTACCGCTCGGTGATAACGCTATGGTGCGCACTCCTCTTTCTTTGTCCACCCATTCTTCCCCAACCTGCATGCCCCTCTCCAAGTCCCAGACTCGAAATACCCCATCCGATGAATAGGTGATGATCCGCTGTTCACTGGGCAGGCGTAGGATGTGCATGATGACCTTCTTTAGTTTGATCTTTCGGTAAGGCATTATCGCTGAGTTCTCGTGCTTCACTGGGGCTGGATGTAGCATGATTTCGGTTTCGGGGTTCACTTAGTCAGCGGGTGATATTTCAGTTGTTGCCACCAAATCCCATAGAGTCCATCACTTACTCAGAATCCAGATATAATCAACTCGTACACAAACAGACGAATGCGGAACAGAAGCTGCGACAGAGTGAGTGTTTCGTTTGATGGAGATTCAGGTCAGGAGGGAGGTTGTTAAAGTCTTCTGCGGGTGCATCTTCCTTGCCTCGTGTTGGGTTCACAGCTTCAGCACTGGCTGTGCAGATTAAGCGCCCAACGTAATATACCCAGTTTCTTCATCAGCTTTGACTCCTTGTCATCACGGTTTACAATCTCACAAGCCTGCCTGGGCCAATACAGTTGTGCAATCTTCGTATCTATTCCTTTGCGCTGATATTCCCTTGAGAGTCCAACTCAATGCATTGTCTTCTCTTTGGACCTTGTTCTCAACGTCCAACGTGAGTTTTTTGCATTCTTCGTCGCCATACTATCTAATTCGCAATCTGGCTATCCTGGTCACACATTTCCCCAATCTTCGTCCAATCAGACATTTCCCATCTCTTCTGGACTACGTCTACGTACTCGGAGCAACATATATGTGTGGTGCTGAACAGCCTCCCTCATCAGCGGATTTGATTGTACTACAGAATACTACAGAGCACTCCGTAGCGCTCTGTAGCAAATTACGTTTCCCTGATGCTCTATCACCCGCTGAGACCTCATTACTGAAATGTACATTAACACGCCGCGGTGGAAAGATTTGAACAATATCATGACCGAGTAGACCACGATCCGAAATCACAATTTACGTGCGTTTCATCAATCCAGCATCACGCTTCGTAAATTTTCACACCCGACCATCGTGTGTGCTAGACTGGATTTGAGTTTGTTTGTAGTGCTCAATGCATGATCTCGACATATTGCTCTCGATTCAGAGTCCCAAAACTATTCACAAGTAACCTGAGATTAGGTACCGCGACAGGCAACATACCGAGAATATTTTCCAAGAGCCCACGTGATTTGCGGGTACAACGTTTTTGCTATGGGCCGATCGTCAAGCGGACATAAAACATTGATATCAAGATACGATTGTGTGGTATCACGCAGAACGTATATACTACTTCGGTGCTACATGTACAGTGGGTATGGAATATATATGTATGAATATATTATACTAGACTATGGAAGCCAAGATGCAACAATTGTTACGGATATAAGAACTTCGAGGCAGAACGATGACAACAAGATGATCAAAGCAAGTCGACAGCGCAAGTTTGAGCATATTTTAAAGCTAGATGTGTTAGCAAGGCAGAGAGAGCAAAGTATCAGACGTCACACACCACTCCCACCGGAACAGACGGCGTACGGTGGACGACTTTGAAGAGAACTTGAAGTCAGGCTCACTCATCATGGTATAGGGATCACTTCTGATTCTGGCTCGGGCTCGAGCAATGGCCCAAGGTGTATGCGAAGAATGAGAACACCGTCCTCTAAAGTGACGGAGACATCTTCCTTCTGAAGAAAATGCGCGCTTGAGCAGCAAAGTCGTAGGGAAATTTAGCCTACTCGCCTTGGTATCATGACGAACGGGAATCACCCTGCGAAACTTGCCATACTTGCGTTCTTTGAGTGCTATCAGCCCGTCTGGAAGTGGCTGTCGAGATTCTCCTGTGATTGACACTTGTTTCACACCATTCTGGCATCTTGATAACTCGATCTTCAGGTCGTTCTTCTTCACTCCTGGAAGTTCAAACATTGCTGTTGTCACTCTACTCTCGCTGCAAAAAAAGTAATCGGCTCTGGGTATAAAAGTCGCGTTGGATGGTATAGGGGGGATGACGTGGGATGGGCTGATGATGCCGGTCCTACAATAAGATTAAGAACGCATCCTTTGAGTGGTTGTCAATGCACGACCACTCGCCTGTGTAATGAAGCAGGAGCCTGTGTTTGGGCTGCTAGCATCGACGGACCTGGTGCGTAACTGCTACTTGAATGTCTCACAGGTGGATTTGATTCATTCTCTCGTCTTGGGTTCGCACTCTGGGGTCGACGATATGGATGCACCATATTATGTGCGGCCGGTAATTTTGCTCGCACTGGTCCCACTGAATGCACACCACCAGCAGATGGTGGGCCAGAAGGTGGACTAGTGCTAGCTGCCGTATGACACGTCGTATCAACGTGTATGTGAGGTCTCATATCTTGGGACATGACATTTTGTCTTCTTGAAGAAGTCCCTGATGCTGATGACACACGATGCAGGTGGTGTGGGACCTCACTTCGGTATTGACTTGGAACAATGGGTACGTGTTCTTGAAGCTCAATCACAGGCGGTGACATGGCGTATACATTTTGAGGCTGCTGTTGTGGATTCAAAGCGTGTTGAGCAGGCTGATGATCAAGTTGCTCTGGAATGTTGTTGTTGAGCTCTGTCGTCTCCCATGAATATGGTGTTGTGGGCGTTGGAGGCATTGTCATATTTCCTTGGGTGTATGGGTACTGGTAAGACATGAAAAAAAGGGGCGATGATTCTCCGACGCGCTTTTATACTGAGCGAGTACGTGACTCAAAAGCTTCCGCGGATCCGAATTACGTGTCACGTCGGGAGGACCCCGAAAATCTGCAGACAATGTTGCATAACAAAGATGAGCCTGGCGTGAAAACGTGAACATTTGGTTTGTCACAGAAATCATGTTAAAAAAGTGACTCACGAAATGGTCATCCATCACGAATGGGCAGCAACCGATAGTAGAGGCAGGTCTTTGGAAGAAAGTAAGTTGTTGAGGTCAGCCGAATACAGCTTTGAAAGTGTTTTCATCTCCGTAGGTGTGCAGGGTCCTACCACGGGGTACGCCGATAGGCGGTGTAGTTCCTTATTTCAATTCGGTACATAGCACATTGTTCGACGGGACACAATGGCCGATGAGCATTATTACATACATGAGTTTTCCAGTAGCAAAGATAGCATAAAACGGTGTATAATAGCGTTAGAAAAAAAGAAAGCGAAGCTACGAACTTTCATCTGAATCAGCCCTCCACTGCTGCAGGCGCCTCCGCTGACGTGGCTGAAACGCTTTGACTGTCACGGCGAGCGCGGGGAATTAATTGCCCTGTCTCGGCAACACGTGCGCCCCTCTCAATGCTTTCGTGTCTGCTCGGACTCCTATTATTCCTGATACTCACCGGATCCGCGAAGCGACGCTCGATGTTTCCTCGTGGGTTTGAACTGCGCCTACTTAGAGGGACGCCAGGAGACAGTGAGTGGTCGCGATGAGGTATGTACGACACCACAGGCGACCCATACGAAGAAGACAGCGATGGTGGTGGTACCGAGGGGTAGGACAATGCATGAGAAATAGTAAATGTTGATGGAGGATTTGATGTTAACGAAGCAGACGATGGTGGCGTCGTCATATGCGTCCCATTACTGACAAAACTTGTAGGATGTGTTCCGACAATGGGCGAGAATGGGAAAGGTGACTCTGTTGAGGAAGGAGAATGCGATAATGGTGTATTGCTTTCTGACATATTGTTCGTTGGGCGCCGTATCGAGGAGGAAGGTCGAGGGATAGGGACACCATGGACTGCTTGTGAAGTCTGCGTCGCAGATGTACTAGGTGATGATAGATTTGACACAGATCGCCGATGCGTAGGCTGTGAATATGGGTCTGCCGAGGACAAACCGACAAGGTTGTCGACTGACAGACCGAGCTTGAAGGCATGTTTAAACACATACAAGACAGATCAAAGAAGGCCACTGCTCACCCGTCTCCTGTGTTCAAGGAGTTCTTCGCGATACACCTCATTTAACCGTGATACTCGCACATAATCTCTTTCTGTATCGACTAAGCGGTTACGCAATTGCTCGTTTTCCCGCCTCATCGCTTCCAGCATGACTTCTGCACTTGGGACCATAGGGTCCCGACCAGTCATAAGCATCGGAACTCCCGTACTGTGGTCTGGAGGAGCGGTGATCCCATTTGCCCCTGACTGCTGTTGCTGTTGCTGCTGCTGAAGCCGAAGTGCAGACAATTCTCGGCTAAGCCTATTCACATGAGATTCCGACTCTGCCTCAAGTGCGTTTTGGAGTTGAATTTTCTCCTCACGAAGCTGTGTGCGACGTGGAATAAGTCACTTTCAAAGAGAGAAGTGACCCCCTTACATACCTGCTCGAGTTTGCGAGACAATACGTTGATGATCCGTTCTTCCTCTGCTTCGTAGGCATTGATGAGATCTTCTTCTCGCTTCAGGCTGCTGTTTGAGCTGGTGGTGGACAGTCGTCGGATAGGAGAGTCCCCCATGATGTCGAGCTCACTGTACATCTGACACCTAACTACTAAAGTCTCTGATGCTACGCCTTTTCAAATATGATGAGATGGTGGGTGAAGGAAATGGAAGGAAACGTTGTGGAAGGCGGAAACTTGTCCTCCGGGTGGCTTAGAAAGGCAATTATGAACCTGGTGCACAGTGGAACGGAACCCTATTTTTCGCCTTCACATCATTAAAACGAATCTTAAGGAAGCGAATTATTCACAAGAATCACAATGTAGGTATCAGAAACGGTACGGACAAAGAACAAAAATACTAGTGATTAAAAGTCATATCCCTCCACCTTAAACGTCTTTCCATACTGAAGGTAGCTATCCATGATTTTCAGTATCGGGTCGGGTAAACCCATGCTCAGAAGAGTAAACGAGATCTTGGCATGACCATGAATCTGGCCCAACTTGAAGAAGCACCGCGCAATCAGCGTTGGATACTGTGGTCAAGGTGAGCCATTTCCCTAGATAAAGGGGGACATCACGTACGGTCATCTCCGTGTAATCAGCATATTGATATGCTGCTACTCGTATCGCAGCCTGAATTGTGCGCGTGATGTCTCCTTCCTCGGCATACATTTCTAAAAGTTTCGCCCATGGCTTTTGAGAATAACGCGAAGTATCTAGGCATCGCTGATAAGCCTCTTTAGCCTCCTCTTTGTGGTGTAAGCGTATGCCTAGATCTCCGAGGATCTCCCATTCGAGGCCAGTTTTCCGGTATGCAACGTGTTGTGTTTTGAAATGAGCGACTTCTGCTCGGAAGATAGTCCACACCCGCAAATCCTGGGAAGATACCTTGTATTCAAAGAACGACCTGCCAGTTATGGAGTGATTCTTACCTCGTAAAGCACCATAAACAGGTTATCTAGCCACCGCTCACACAAGCGCTTGTTTGTGAATGAGAACGCCTCCTGATTGGAATTTGACGACTGAGATGGCTCAGGCTCCTCCCCAGCAGCAGCCTGCATCGGCTTCTCAAGTGTCATGCTTTGCACGCTTGCCGACGCTGTTGCCTCGTCCTGTTCCGCAATGCCATTACGAGTTGACTCTGCAATTTCGCGTTCTGTGTCGGATTCTGAGGACACTCGGATGATTGGGATGGCGGAAACATTCAGCCCATTCTCAATTTCAGGCTTGCTCTCTGATTCCGAAAGGGGGCTGGACATCCCTCGTGTAGACGCGTCATCGTCTGCGAGCGTTGCACTCCCCGCGGTCACAGAGCCATCCTCGTGGATCACTGTGTCACTTTTGTTCACATCTCGTGCACCGTTGCTGGTCACCACTTTTTGGATGTCTGCCTGAGCCTTCTGCATCCGGTACTCTTCTTCCATAACAAACACTACACTCCGCGTCTTCAGTAATTCGTCCCAGCCTATATCAGAGACAAGACGTGTAAGCAGGGAATAGGCCCTCGCCCACGTTCCACGAAGACCAGGCGCAGGAAGGCGAAGGAGGGCAGGATCAGCCTGAAGAGACATTAGATGGGAACAGCGATATAATAATGCCAACGAACCACATCATCGTCACTTTTTGTTTTTTCGGGGAGAATATCGCCGATCTGGCGCTGGAAGGGTAAGTGGACCTTTGCAGGTACAAGAGCACGATGAGCATCACGCCCATTGAAAGTGAACATTGGACATGAGTTCAACGTTAAAAGCGCCTGTGGTGGCGGTCAGTGAAATTGACCGCACTTAAGAAAGCTGCATACCGATTCGTAGTCTTTTATATCGATATATAGCTCAGTGAGCTTCTCCCAAGTAACAAATTCACTCGGTGCACAGTTAACAGCCTCTCTCGCGAGTTTTAATGCCCAGTCTGGCCTACCCTTAGACCGAAGGAAATCACTTTGTACGTGAAGAAGGGTGTAAGAATGTGGAGTATGCTTCATGGCAGCAGACATGATCTGGACTGCCTTTACTTCCTCATCTTGTCACAGAAAATGTCAGACGGGACGGCGTCTTCGAAAGAGGAAGAAACTAGCGCACTCATTCCGATGTAACTTTTTGCCAGGAGCGAGGCAATTTCCGGTTCCCGTGCAGCCAGTTTCTCGAATAGGTTGGCTGCTGGCTGACAGCGCCCGCTGTCGCCGAAGTACTTCATTACACCCGCAGTCAAGTGGTTAGAAACCACAGTGGCAACCTGTATCTCGGGATCTGATCCGACCTGCCATCCTATATTGGAATCAGCTTCTTGAACAAGCAAGGCCGAAAGGTGAAGCGCTCACCCTTCATAAACAAGGCCTCAGCCGCCTGCAGAAATCGGAGTTCGCCTTCTATTGTAGTGATAGGATCGAGCTTGCGGTAAGCTTCCAGCCAGTAGGTCGGATCGTCGGAGTAGAGGATAGCCCGAAGCAGCGCAGAAAGGTATGTTTCCTGCCATATTTCTGGAGTCGCTTCGTGTCTAGAGCCCACGAACACAATCAATAACTCGATACATGCAACAATGGAATGCGCACCGCTCGCCACGAAGATCTACAACATAGGCAACGACACCTCCTGGGATCTTTACATCTACACGGATATCGACGCGGGAGAAAGCGTTGAAGCAGCTTTAACATAGTATTTAGCATATACGGAGATATAAAGGTAATGAGAACAAACCAATAACAGCCATTCCTGACCTTCCATGCTGTACTCTTCGAAAACCAAGCAGAATTGTCCTCGATGGAGTATGTGAGAGAATTAATGTACGCGGCGAGAGATGCTGAAGAAGACGCATCCACTCCGGACACGAAATGATATGAGCCAATCTGACTAATGATTAATATGCGCGTCGCAGATCCCAGACGTTTGGACTCACATCGCGTTGTCCAGTACGTCCAGTACTCTTCACGATATGACAGAGGTCTGGGGGGCCGAGTTCACGGAATGTTGCTATCATGCATCGTCAGTGTTTCAATAAGTAAAGTTGAAACATGCTTGACTGACCAAGACTTTCGGTCCTTGCTGTCAAAGCTTCTCCAAGTTCAACCTTAAACAGAGTGAGCCTGACATTGGTCCGCAGCCGTGAGAACTATGCCAACCTCGAACAGCTCTGGAACGTCTTTAAAGGACGCCGTTGCGTCCGCCATGTTGATCGACGTCTATTCAAAGTAAGTTGTGCTATAAATTGGCGTACCTGCCACCTGTACAATATCAAGGACGATGTATGTTGAAGACGCGCCATATTTGTTCCTAAGGCTGTTGCCAAACAACGCCTGTGGCTGTGCGACCTGCTTTACGTTGAAAGTTTCATCTTCGACAAGTCATATCAAATAACGTAGTGGTTGAGATGTTGATGAGCGGATGCATTCCATTGCAACAGGTAAAATCGTCATTTCCTTAAATCATCACCCTCCTCGAAGGTTTATCAAGGACGATCTGAGTCATCTGACTCTGGGAGACCAAGAGGAAGTGGCCATTTGGTCATCACTCAATTGAGGCAACTTGTTCAAAAACACTGTAAGACGAAACAAGAGATACCTTAGAATCACTCTCAATATCAATTCACTACATCGTTTGCGCTCAACTGGCACCGTTGCGCGTTGACATGCAGACACACCACCTACTGAGCACTGCATACTGCTCAGCGCTCAACACCGTATAGCTCGCACTCAAATGCGCAGGCGTTGCTAGTGCCGACATTACTTCGTACGCTCCTATATGTGGTATGTTGTGAGCGTGCTACATACCACTTTGTTTAGGGTTTGCGCAGACGAATTGTCCCAAAATTCTATTATTTCAAGTAGGTGAATCAATGACATGAAAGCGTTGGACGAGCTGCAACCATACGAAAATGAAGTTGCTTGGCATGAACGCTATATGGAATATATACGTGCGATTCCAAGACAGCCATCACATACCCTCTACCGAGATGCTTCTTAGGCTTGCAAGAGATGTTCCTATATGCGCAGGTAAGATGCAGAGTATGTCTGATGTTGAGATAAAACTGCGAGACAAGACTGCAGACCCTGTAACAATATTGCGCTTCGAGCCAGGAGAGGCGATCATGATTCCGAAAAGGTTCAAATATCTGACCGAGCGTCTCGTCCAATAAATTCGGAGCCCGCAAGAGATGGAAGACCCAATTCTGACATGCATAGTTGAAAGCGTCGGAGACTTCACCCTCGTGCTTCTTTTGTTATGTAAAATCGCAAATGCTGTCATAGCATGGATAAATTTCCATGTCTGGATAATCCTGAGGTCTTAACGCAGGGAATTATGAAATCATCCAGAAATCCGGTAAGCTCTTGAACTCCAGGATTGGGTTCTCATACGCAGCGTGGGTAGGCTTTCCAGCCACATTCGTACGTCCGATGTCTCTGGTCTACGCGAAGGAACACTGCAGGAGAGTGTAGATGTCATTGTCAATATCTGCGCCGTCTAATCAGATGGTGGCAGAAACAGCCTCCCTAGACGTGTTAACTGGTGTCTTGCATACGAGTGCGCGCATCTTTTCTGTCTACGTGGCCTTACGAATGAGCTCTCCGAGTGACTCGTGAGCGAGGTGTAGACCTCGGGAAGATCAGGTTCACGGAGAGCTTGGCCAAGCAGGAAACGAGAACGGTAAGTAATAGTTTCGAGATCAAGGGTACCGAGAACAAAGCCAAAATCGGACACTCGAACAGTCTGGACTAAAGCCTCCAGAGAGGCCGGAGATGCAGGGCCTCCATCTAGTCGCGAAGAGACTTGTCGAAGTCTGGAAGGGCAGGATTCTTGGTGATACATTGATAGCTCTGTTTAGTCCTTCCGGATCTTGAAAAATTTCTCGCAAGCCGATAGACGAGGATCACAAAGAAGTGGCCGTTTCGTATGTTTGCGCAAGAAAAAAAGGTTCCTGCGAGCCGTTTTTCGATATTGGTCCGTTCTGTCACTTTCAGACCTCTCGTCCTTTCGGCTACAGTGTTAATGCGACAGCAGACTTTCCGACGCCCACCGTGCTATGCAGCCAAATCAGTTGACTCTGCTCTTCGCCGTCCAGCAATTCAATTCACGAGTATAGTTGAGAAGGGTCTCCCGAGTACCCATCCAAACATGTCGTGTGTGGCGCTCGTTTAGTATTCATGTTCAGCGCCATTGACAGCGACCTGGGATAACACCTCCCAAGTTCCTTCAGACGACCGAGATACCGTGAATGAGGTCAGACAGCAAGACGGGGTTTAAGAGAACAAAATACTGACATCGATCCAAATCGCTCATTGACAGAAATTAATGATAAGTTGTGACATACCATTGGGTTTGAAATTTGAAAGCTGAGGGTGGTGAGAAATTTTGTAGGCCAACTTTGGGCCAACATACACAGGCATTGATAAGTCCAAGCTGAATCTTGTGAGTTCAGGTAAGTTCAAGTAGAGAGGCTTGAGTGGTGAAAAGACAGACTGTTCAGGAAGGTGGATTCAGTGAACTAGATACATAGTAGTCAGGCGATTGAGCCATGAAGTGACAACTCATAAGAGTTGCTTTGAGTTCGGGTGGGTTTGCAGATTGTCTTTGGAAATAGGCAGACTCCCCGGACCCCGGCCTGCGTCCCGAATCCCGATCGCATTGTGCCGCCAACTTCGACCTACAACTTCACATATATAAAACGACCTGCAAACTTTCCTCTCCACAATGATTTCATTCGTGTCGAGACAACACCGGTACATCAACATTAATTCATGAAGAACGGGTCCGGAATAGTGACCCAAGGCAGATCCTCGTCATTCAGTCCAGTCTCTTCCATTACCTGCTTCTTCACTTCACGGTCTGCATCCAACTCTCTGACACGATAGTAGTAGGACACCGTCGACTTGGGATCTTCCCTGCGCCTTCGAACCAAAACAATGACTGGCTGCGCGCTCCCTCGTGGGAGGTCGGTCACAATTGCCCACAGATAATCGATGTTCCTCTCTTTGAACCAATCATTGAGCGTGACGCCGACGAATTCGTCGCCAAAATGGTCGTGTTTGAATCCTTGCCTGTCGAACCAGGTGCGTACTTGCTCGAAGCTGATTGTCCAGCCGGCTACTTTGAACACCATGTGGCTAGTGGGAGGGACGTTAACCTCTGATACTCAGATAAAAAGGGACAGCATGGACGTACTACTGCAGTTGGTCAAATGAGAAGAAATGCAAGATAGGTTGGGGCTTTCAAGTTGGTACTGCAAAGTTCGAATGTCTTTAAGCCCAACCAAGAAGGTCACGTGCAAACAACGTAATTGTAAGTGCTTGTGGACAAACTGATTTTAACTTTGGGAGTTCAAGGAAAAGAATTCCGATCGGCCACCAGTCTAACCAGTCCCCTAGGCGGCCTTCCAGCAGTGTTCTTTGAACCAGGGACTCCTGCATCAGTGGTGTTGAATTTTCATGTTTTCTGATTTTAAATGCTCTTCGACCACAGAGGGTGTTGTCAGCGGACTGCCAATATTTTCCTTTAAAGTTCGATCAGAGAAATTTTTGATGCCAGTTGTCTGTCTATCATCCACTAGTAAGAGTGCCTTCCAGCGTTGCTCTTCGCACCCCTCCATCGAGAGCTCAATATTCAGACCCGATTATTATCCACCTGTTCGGCCTGTCAGTTGGTGTTGAGCACTCGTATGCCTTCTAATTTTAATTTTCAGGCACTACTTAACTTTTGGGGTTCAAGAGGAAGTCCGATATCGATGCTCTACATGTCCACCAGTGGCGGACTCCTCGGTGGCCTTTCAATACTTTCCAGCATTATTCTTCAGACCTATTGGGTACTCAGACTCGTGTCCACCTGTTCACCGATCGGTGGGTGTTGAATTTTCGTATGTCTTCTGGTTCTAATTTTAGAGAACCTTCTTCGAGGACATGGTGTTGTTGGCGGACTACCAATATTTACTTTGAGGGTTCCACCAGAGGAATTCTAATGTACCGTTTGTCTACCTGTTGTGGGCGCCCGGGCGGCCTTCTTTTGTTTTCCAAAATTGCTCTTCAAGCCCCATCTAAAACTCAGTACTCAGACCCGGTTGTCTATCTGTGGGTGTTGAACTTTCGTATGTTTTTGCTCAGAATTGGTTTCAGACAAGATAGTGGTAGTATGTTAGTCTCCCGACGAGGTTAGAAGAATACAGGAGTATATTACTCACTGCTAACGAATAAGTAGATGCCCATTCTTGCGTTATGATCAGATAATTTGGACCACACACCAGCACTCAATCTTCTTCAACTATTACTCACCCAAGCTCAGAAAGACGAGGGGCTAAAGAAGTCATAAGCAGAACCGATATGTATGAGTACTCAATAGTGTGTCACAGTTCCTATGACGGGTTGCATCTCCCTGTTCGAATGTCAGTGCATGTCTATTTTGTACTCTTATATTTCACTGTTCTACTCCACTAAAGTGCGCTTGCTGTGTCACTTAATCACGCTCGCCTTTCAACTTTGTGACTGCTGACCCAAGAGCATTTGCCAACGAACAACCCTTCCCAAAGCCCTTTGTCGCATGTCTCGGGTACTCCAAGTCTGCTTTTCCGTAATGGGACACCCAAATCTTGATGATCATCGGAAGCTCCTGCAATTGGAGGAAGTGTTCGAAACCTTCAGGAGCGAGCTGTGCTCTATCCTGACCAGCAATATCACCATAATATAATAAGCTATTCAACTCCTCGTGCGTCTTAAGCTCTAGCCGACGCTGTCATACTCCAACTGGCAATAAAGGCAAGCGTCATCCTCGCTCTAAGCGGTGTTTTCGCCACTACGGTTCTCCTGAGTCATACCCTGACTATACACCACCCGCCCCTCATTGCCTGCTCTTTATATTGCTCATACTCGCCATGATCACCATGATTGCAACGTTGACATCCAGCTCGAGCATGACACGTTTGCCACACGCCTATGAACATTGGACTCAAGAGGTAAGGGTCTTTCTCGTTAGACCAATGTTACTGACTGACTTATGCACTTCAAGGTAAGTACTGAGGAACCTCTGAGTTGGTTGTCGGAGGTTGGTGACCAAACCCTGCGCCAGCTAACGGAGAACATCGCCCCTGAAAGTGTTTACTGGTTTCTCGCACACCAGCGGGTACGTCCATCTCTTCTTTCTGACTTTTAAGGGATGATGAACTCTTCGGATAGACTCCAAAATGTAGCTCAAAGGGATGAAGCATGGCCAAGCAGGAGATCAGACTAGCAACGATTTTTGTTTGCATCCATCAAGGGCACCAACTACAATGACCGGTGGTGGGCGCTCGCAAACTACCTAAATTGAAGATGGGAGAGGTTGGCGAAACCACGCCTTCATCTGATTGTGAAGACACTTATCGGCGCCTGAAATTCCGGGATTTTCGCCAATATTAGCTCTGTTTACCATTCGGACGCAGGGAACATTTCTTGCAAACTAGTCTGCAAGCTCGCGAAGACGGTCATGCTACGTTCCGTTTGCTTGCGCATGAAAAATAATGTTCACGCAAGTTAGTTGTCCGTTCCGTCACTTTCAGACTCATCATCATTTCTACTACAGTGAACATCAGGGAAACGTAATTTGCTACGGAGCGCTCTGTAGCACCCTGTAGCACCCTGTAACACAATCAAACTTGCTGATGAACGCGACAGCAGAATTCCAGACACCCGTCGTACCTTGTAGTCACATCACTCGACTCTTCTCCAGGTCGTCCGGTGATTCGCGGATAAAGTTGAGAAGCGTCGGCTGGGTCGCTTCCAAAACGTTGGATGGGGCTGGGGATCATATTCAACGTCCTTGTTAGGTAATGATGTCAGATCGCAAGACATGAGATAGCAAGAGATGGAGACACTAAACACTGGTTCCAGTCGCTCGCTAATAGAGCTTTATAATCAATCCTGATGGAATGAAGCAAATCGGGAAAATACTAGTTGGGTTCGATGATATAGTTAAAACACACCGTGACTATCCGGGGGTTGGCCTACGAAGACATCAATCAAAATTTCAAGGTCTATTGTTGTCTAGTTGTGAAGAAGCTTAAATGAAAGGATCTTTTACGGTCAGGCTATCCAGAATGAATTGAGAAACGAGACGCTCGAGTTGTAAGGTGATTGAAATGGCCTCGCATGAACGTCGCAAGCACGATAAATACGCGAGAAGGAGATCGTTGCGTGATGACAAGGGCAGCCATATGTATCAAATATACAGCCTCAGACTCTGCTCAGAGACGATTTTGGAGCTCGGAAGGGATGTTCCTATACGCGCAAGTCAGCGTGAAGCCGCAGACAACACAATCAGAAAAACACACCTTTGCGATCTGCTGTCCTTTGGATAAAACTCTGAGACAAGACTGCAAACCCTTCAAACACCATTGTGCTTCGAGCCAAGGGAAGAGATGATAATCCCAGAACACCTTGAATATGCGGTGGAGCGACTCGTCCCATTGGTCTGGAGCTTGTGCGAGATGGAAGGCCCAGTTTTGGCATGCATACTTGAAAGCGTCGGAAGCCGATCGCCTTCGTTCCCGTGCTTCGTCAGCAAGAATCACAAACGTAATCATAGCACGAATGATCTCCATATCTGGTAGAAGATGGACCTCAAGGAGTGTGGGGGTTGGGTGCGCCTGGGGTCTTAATGCAAGGAACACCGGAAACATCAAGAAATCTGGCAAGCTCCTGAACTGCTGGATCACCTTGAAAGCAGGAACTGAAGGCAGGTCTGAGATGATTGCCCAGTCACTGATTGCTTCCAAGGTGCTCGAAAAATCTTCCATTGCGACCCAGACAGATGCCGCAGGAGTCAACTGCCATGCTTGACCATGGGGAGTCCGCAGCCATTCTCTCCCACTCTGGGTTTGCAGCCACTCTCGCCCTCCACCGGTCTCTAGCCACTCCTGCCCGCCACTGGTATCTAGCCATTTGTGTTCGCCGTTGATCTGAAGCCACTCTCGCCCTCCACGGGTCTGAAGCCATTCTCGCCCTCCGCGGATCTCTAGCCACTCTTTCCCTCCGCCTGTCTGAAGCCACTCTCTCCCTCCGCTGGTCTCTAGCCATGTGTGTACGCCACTGGTCTGAAGCCACTCTTGCCCTCCGTCGGTCTGAAGCCACTCTCGCCCTCCGTCGGTCTCTAGCCACTTTTGTGTGTCACTGGTCTGAAGCCACTCTTGCCCTCTATGAGTCTGAAGCCACTCTCGCCCTCCATCGGTCTCTAGCCACTTGTGTGTGTCACTGGTCTGAAGCCACTCTTGCCCTCTGTGAGTCTGAAGCCACTTTCGCCCTTCGCCGGTCTGAAGCCACTCTCGCCCTCCGTCGGTCTCTAGCCACTTTTGTGTGTCACTGGTCTGAAGCCACTCTTGCCCTCTATGAGTCTGAAGCCACTCTCGCCCTCCGTCGGTCTCTAGCCACTTTTGTGTGTCACTGGTCTGAAGCCACTCTTGCCCTTGAGTCTGAAGCCACTCTTGCCCTCGGCCAGTCTGAAGCCACTCTTGCCCTCCGCCAGTCTGAAGCCACAGTTGCCCTCCGCCAGTCTGAAGCCACAGTTGCCCTCGGAGAGTCTGAAGCCACAGTTGCCCTCCACCGGTCTGAAGCCACTCTCGCCCTCTGTTGGTCTGAAGCCACTCTTGCCCTCCGCTGGTCCGAAGCCACTTTTGCCATCTGCCGGTCTGAAGCCACTCTTGCCCTCCGCCGATCAGAAGCCACAGTTGCCCTCCGCCGGTCTGAAGCCACTCTTGCCCTCCGCTGGTCTGAAGCCACTCTTGCCCTCCGCTGGTCTGAAGCCACTCTTGCCCTCTGCTGGTCTGAAGCCACTTTTGCCCTCTGCCGGTCTGAAGCCACTCTTGCCCTCCGCCAGTCTGAAGCCACTCTTGCCCTCCGCTGGTCTCCAGCCACATGCGTGCGCCACTGGTCTGAAGCCACAGTTGCCCTCCGCCGGTCTGAAGCCACTCTTGCCCTTTGTGAGTCTGAAGCCACTCTTTCCCTCCGCCGGTCTCTAGCCACATGTGTGCGCCACTGGTCTGAAGCCACTCTTGCCCTCCGCCGGTCTCTAGCCACTCTCGCCCTCCGTAGGTGTCAGGCTGCTCTCGCCCTCCGTAGGTGTCAGGCTGCTCTCGCCCTCCGTAGGTGTCAGGCCGCTCTCGCCCTCTGCGGATCTGAAGCCACTCTTGCCCTCCGCCAGTCTGAAGCCACTCTTGCCCTCCGCCGGTCTGAAGCCACTCTTGCCCTCCGCTGGTCTGAAGCCACTCTTGCCCTCCGCTGGTCTGAAGCCACTCTTGCCCTCTGCCGGTCTGAAGCCACTCTTGCCCTCCGCCGGTCTGAAGCCACTCTTGCCCTCTGTTGGTCTGAAGCCACTCTTGCCCTCCGCCGGTCTGAAGCCACTCTTGCCCTCCGCCGGTCTGAAGCCACTCTTGCCCTCTGTTGGTCTGAAGCCACTCTTGCCCTCCGCCGGTCTGAAGCCACTCTTGCCCTCTGTTGGTCTGAAGCCACTCTTGCCCTCCGCCGGTCTGAAGCCACTCTTGCCCTCCGCCGGTCTGAAGCCACTCTTGCCCTCTGTTGGTCTGAAGCCACCCTTGCCCTCCGCCAGTCTGAAGCCACTCTTGCCCTCCGCCGGTCTGAAGCCACTCTTGCCCTCTGTTGGTCTGAAGCCACCCTTGCCCTCCGCCAGTCTGAAGCCACTCTTGCCCTCCGCTGGTCTCCAGCCACATGCGTGCGCCACTGGTCTGAAGCCACTTTCGCCCTCTGTTGCTTTTCAGCCACTCACACCCAGCGTGGGGCAGCAGCCACATTTGCACATTCTCTGTCTCGTCCCACTCTTGCCCGCTCCCAGTTTTCAGCCAATCCGCCCCATGCTTAGTAGTCAGCCACTCTTGCCCGCTCTGGGACTGCAACCACTGTTTCCCGCTCCCAGTCTTCAGCCACTCTTGCCTCCACTTATGGTCGTTAAGCAGTCTGTGAATTCGTAGGCACCCTTGCCCACTGCGTAACCAACCTCGCCCACTCTCAGTCTGCAACCATGCCTGTCCGCCTCGTGTCTGCAGCCAGCCCTCCCCCATGTGGGTTGTCAACCAATTCTTTCCCTCCTGGGTCTGCAGCCACTCTATTCCACCTGGTGTTTGTAGCCATGCACGCCCGTCCAGAGCCTCAAGCCAAGATCGCAAACCTGGACCACGACATCCCCGAAGCCACAACAGACCTTGAAGAACATGCAGCGGCTCCGGTGGTTCGATAATGAAGGCCAATGATTGTTGTAAGCTCTGGGGATCATTAGCTTGCATGGCTTGGCTGTGCCCCTGTAACTCTAAGAGTGCATCCAAGAGGGCCGTGCTTGCTGCCATGGTCTTGTCGTAGATCATGAGGCGGAGAGAGGAATGAGCGAGTAAGGCATGTGTTGATGTGATGGAATATACTTGACATTCCTTGCGGTTTGAGGGATCTGAGACATAGTCACGAAGTGACGAGTGATGGATATTGACGGGGAGACTCCCATCAGCAGGAATGTCTATCACAGATCGTAGCTGCAACAGTATTTTTTCGACATCGTTGCCCTTGCCTGGGCCAAGAAGCTTCGAGATTTGTGAGATTGGCAAAGGGTCTGCAAGCGCAGATACGACAGATAGGTATTGATGTGCCCGCTGGGGGTCAGTACATGTGGAGAGAATACAGTCGTATAACTCGTACACTTCCGTTTCTGGAAGCAGATCATTCGTCAGCTCGAGCATCAGCTGAAGTCGGTCGCGGGGATCGTCATCTGGATTGCCAATGAAGTTGATCATTGTGGTTGCCACGATGAAACGTCTGCCCGCTCGGCTCGCCAGCCTCGCAAGCTGGTCCATTGATGGTTGTGGAAAATCTAGATGGCGATTTTGCAGCTCTTGAAAGGAATGCTGCAGGAAAGTATAAATGTCATTGTCGACATCTGCGCCATCTAACGAGATGGTGGCAGCAATACCCTCCCCAGAAGTGTTCACTGGTATCTCGCACACCAGCGGGCGCATCTCTTCTGTTCGAATGGCTTTCCGGATGTGCTCTTCCAAGCGACTCGTAAGCAGGATGTGGATCACGGGCAGTTCAGGATCACGAAGGGCTTCCCCAAGTAGGGATATCAGATCAGCAACGACCTTGGGTTCGCATTCATCGAGGGCATCGATGACAAACACTGGAGGAAGGCACCCGCCCAGTCGGGATCGAAGGTGCCAGAGAGGTCGGCGAAACAACGCCTTCATCTGGTCGCTAAGAGACTTATCAGGGTCTAGAACAGCGGGATTCTCGTGGATAGCTTTGTTCACGTCCTTCTGGACGCTAGGAAAATTGCTGGCAAGCTGGTAGGCGAGTGTTGCAAAAAAATAACCAGATGTGCTGCATTTTGTATGTTTGCGAGAGAAAAAGAATGACCCAGCGAGACGAGTTTCGATTTTAGTCACTTCTGTCACCTTCAGAGCTCTCATTCTTTGAGCCATAGTGAACGCAACAGCGGACTTTCCGACACCCGCTGTGCCATGCAACCAAATAATTCGGCTCTCCTTTTGGTTATCTAATAATCCGTCGATGAACTTGAGCAGGTCCACCCGGGTCCCTTCTAAACATTTCGGATGAGGTTGGCGCTTAGGAGAATCATATTCAGCACTCGGGACAGCGACCCGGGACAGCTTTTCCCAAGTTCCTTCAGATGAAGGAACTGTTTATGAGGTCAGATAGCGAGATGAGGGACAAGAGATAGAGATACTGACATTGATCCCGGTCACTCATTGTCGGTGGATGACCGGAAGTCGTGGGAGGGAACGGAAGAAGTCGAGGAAGTACTAGTTGGGTTCGATGGTATGGTTAGATCTCGAGGGACGACGTACGAAGATAGCAATAAAAACGAGACTACCACAACTATGGAGTGATAATTCGTAGTAAGTTCTGTTCGAGTTCGGATGGATGTTTAAATCTTTTGTCTTGGGACGTAGTTGCAGCGCAAGCGGGTGTTGCACCTGGCTGCGAGGAGGACTAGGAAGCTGTGAGCGCTACCACTAATGCTGTAGGTGACCAGTAAAGCCTTTATTACTTGGGTGCTCAGCGCTCAGCGCCAGGCAACCACGACCTTCCCACACACCCAAAACCATGGAAGGACTTAGACATCACTCGGAATTCGGTTACAGGCTCACCACATCCGAGAGTGATGCGTTCTTTCGAGCAAAAAAATGACGTTAGGAGATGATCGATGATCAAGCACTCGAGTCATCACAACCGCTACCGTATGATAGTTTCCCCTGGTGTGACCAAAAGGAAACTGCGTTTCAAGGATCTAGTTATGTAAATTTGCTGTTATTTATAACGCCATTTCGAATCTTCGATTGCATTCAAGCCACGACAACAATCAGCATTCGAAAATGGATCCACAACAGTGATCCAAGGCAAATCCTAGGGCTCATCATTCAGTCCACTCTCTTCCAACACCTGCTTCTTCACCCCACGGTCCGCATCCAGCTCCCTAACATGATAGAAACGGGTTACTGTCGACTTGGGATCTTCTTTGCGCCTTCGACCTAGTACGATGACTGGCTGCAAGCTCCCTCGAGGATAGTCGGTGTCGACAGCCCACAGATGATCGATATTTCTCTCTTTGAACCAGTAGTTGAGATCAGTGGCACGAAACTCGTCCGGCAAGTGCTAGTGTGGTTGTCCTTGTGTCTGTAATCATGTGCGTACTTGCTCGAAGCTGAACACCCAGCCGGCTATTTCGAATAACATCTTGGAAGGGGGGGACGATGTGGGACAATGTAAGCCTTTGGACGTAACAATAAAGAACGTACTGTAGGCCTCTCGTACTATTCAGGGCCTGATAGAATGAAGAGAATCGTCCCTTCTGAACGGTCGGAATTTAGAAATGAATAATTCTGATCTAGGTAACCGTAATTGCCAAACGTGACGTGGGGCATATGGTGTAGCTGGTTATCACATCCGCTTAGCATGGCGCTGACTGCGGGGGGTCTCCGGTTCGAGTCCGGATTTGTCCACATTTTTTGCTGTTCATGACAATTTTCAATATTTTGTCGACATCGGTCTTCCCAGTCATATTACCCTCATCAACATGATCATGCTTCGTTTCATCTCACGAGTGAAGATCAAATAACATCGTCAATTCCATCTGACACTCATTACTCTCCTTTCGACGCCCTGTGTTTTCTCCCATACAGTCTCAACCGTCCCTCCTTTATCCAGATCTCGTACACATCGCACAAAATCTGCTACTCCGCCACCCACACCAAAGTAGAGCACCTTTGCAGCTACAAGACAGAGGTAATCATCCACATCTTTGGAGCCTTCAGCGTTGCAAGCACCGCGCATAATAGCAGCAAGGCACGGAAGCGATTCCATCCGGTATATGGTCTCGGATGTTAGCACCAGGTTGTAGCTCCCACTTGGGGTTTGAAGGTCGAATGTATCCCATGAGCCAGAGAAGAAACGCAAATGGACCCCGTAAGTCGTCAAGGACTGATGGAATGCGTCTTTGAGACTTTCCGTGATATTCAACTCCAAAGGAGGGTCTGCCCATTCCTCCGACTTGCGGAATAGCTCTGCTGCCTTTGACAGATCTGTGTGTCGGGTGAGACGTGAAGAAATAGAAGATCCGAAGTTTACGAACACCAGGTCAGAATGATATTGGGAATAGTCACCAATTCCAACACGGAGGCATTATAATCCTGGAGGTGGATATGCGTCTGATTCTGAGAAGGTGGGGAGGAGAATATTCGATGAAGAATGTACAGCGACGGTATCGATGTGCCACATCCAATCTGCGAAGCGATTGATGAGCTGTAGGCTACCATCAGAGCAGAGAAATGGATGCACACCTCTAGCACACGCTTGCCGCTTACATCAAACTGTGAACTTATGCTGTCCAGATAGCTAGCAAGATCAAGACTGCATTCCCAAGTCTTGAGGCCGCCCTCGTAGACAAAAGGCACAAGGTCAGAGGGTGCATCTAAGAAGTGCAGCGCAGATCGTGCGTGGATGGATGGTTGCTCCGATGCATCAGGGTCATCGGCATTTTGTGAGATCAATTGAAACCTTGCATCGAACAGATCACGGCGTGGAAGTGAAAGTTCACCTCCGCTAGCAAGTGGAATTGTGATTGGAGAGTAAGATATTTTGGACGGTAGGCTGTTTAACTAATCCTTGCGCCCAGATCAATTTTTACAGAATGAAAATGAGCAGTGATTAATTATTAGACGTACCGCGTCTGCGAGAAAAAGCTCTGTGAATGCGTCTGGGACAACTGCCTGCATAGAAGCGGGCTCCTGGTTTTGTGTTGTGTGGTTTACATCAGTACTTTGTTCAGTATCGTCTTCCACGTCGAAGTTGAACTTGAACATTTTGCGATGAGATCATCAAATGAGATCTACATAGGTGTTGTAGTTGGTGGCTGTGTCGCAGACTATTATTGTATTTCCTTATCCTCCGACCTCTTGTTTCCCACTACACACCTTGACTACGTCACCTTATCTGTGGAGGCCGATTTGGTTTCCCTCTGACTACGCGTTCCGTCTTCCGCGGTATAAGAAGTGTCGCGTCCAGTATCGGTTTGCTTTAAACTACCACGATGCGCTTTTCGCAGGTATCGCTCATTTTTGCCGCAGGGTCTACTGTCATACCATACGTCAGTGCATGGGGAGTAGTAGGTGAGTATGGTGGACTGTCGTATTTCTGAAGAGTCTAATCCTCCTGTAGGTCATGAAGTCGTCGCGACAGTTGCCCAGATGCATCTGCATCCTTCAGTCATGCCCATCCTGTGTGACATCTTGAATTACAAAGGCGACTGCCATCTCGCTCCAGTTGCTACCTGGGCAGACAAGGTCCGCGGTCTACCACAATATAGGTGGACAGCCCCCCTGCACTACATCGGGGCAACGGATGACTATCCTAGCGAGACTTGCGCTTTCCCGGGAGAGAAAGGCTGGGAGGGTAGAAGGAATATCAACGTGCTTAGTGCCATAAGGAACACCACGAGTGTTCTGGAGGATTACATGGACCTGCGTAAAGCAGGCCTGACAACTGAGAGCGATGATGATACAGCGCAGGTCGCACTCAAGTTTCTCATTCACTTCATTGGGGATATGCACATGCCATTGCACCTCACAGGACGTGACAAAGGAGGGAACGGAATTAAAGTCTCATTCGATAGCCGTGTAACAAGTCAGTTGTTTCCGCTCTTATCTTATCTTATTCTTACCGTCTACGATAGACCTTCACTCTCTGTGGGATGGCCTACTCATTGCCAAAAGAATCCGCACAATACCCTCCAATTATACTCGCCCTCTACCACTTCCCCAAGTCGAGAGTCACCTTCGAGACACCATTTACGATCCTTACATCCGTCGTATTGTCTGGGAAGGCATCTTGGGTAAGTATGAGGATGAGCTCGACTCTTGGCTTTCGTGTCCTGCCGAGCCCTCCCTCCATCTCCTCCAAACTCATTGGGAGCAATGGTTATCTTGGACTTTTGGCCGTCGCATAGGGTCTTGGATCGCAGGGTCGCCTTTCACAGGTGGAGGATTGAACACCGACGATGAAACCTTGTGTCCATATCACTGGGCAACTCCCATTCACGCTCTGAACTGCCAGATCGTGTTCCCGAAGGCCTTAGATAAACCACCATACAACCATGTTTCCTTCTCTGGGACTGACGAACACGCGTGCAACTCATCCAATACAGCTCTTGAAGTCCACTGGACTTCTAGGCCGAGGAAGAACCCATACCTCGAGCTGGATACGCCCGAGTATTCCGGGGCAATCGAAGACGCGTGGATTGTTGAAAAGTTGATGTCTCAGGGTGGTATTAGACTTGCAGCTGTTCTCAATTGGCTCTTCGCAGATATGAAGGACTCGACTCTTTCAAATAGAACTTACACCTTGTAATCTTAAGTATACCTTGTATCATAGAACACGCCCTGCTGTAGTCGGTTATATGCAAAACATAACATATTTCATTGGCACAACAAACATGTTTCATATTCAAGTACAGAGTCCTCACTAAGGAGATTCGAAATTATAGTCGATCTAAAACATAACAGTAAGCAAGGTGTTCAATAGCCCTCGCAACATCACAACACAAATCAGAGAAGCCGATGTTTTCTTGTCCCCCGTAAGGCAACACCCGCTGGACCAACGCAAATGAATCAAAACGAGGCATAGACGCATCTCTTGCGAACAAGAGCGGTCCGAACGAACGCGCAACTACGAGAGACTCAAAGAATGGATGAACTTGGTTTCGTCTTATAACAGACATATACGCGATAATAAAATACTCACCCTTCCACGACTAACGCCTCACGGACCAAAGGCCGGTACATTCACCTAGAAAAACACTAGTTAGCATGATGTCTCCGTAAAACAAGAGAAAGGGATGTCAGGATTGAGAGTTATTGGTAAAAGGTTGTCCACAAGAGATTGTGTCTCTTTCGGAAGCAGAACTGATTGTATCATCACAAAAAGGTGTGCTAAAGCACCAACGTCGAGAGAATTTTTTGCTCACCTTGGTCCTGATCCATGCGACTGAGAGACGGGAGAGCGAGGGCGAACCATGAGCATGGCATAAGAAAATCGCGAGCAGAAACTGTATAGGTGTTTTTCAGTCTCCGCCAGACTCCGCTTCATGATCAAGCTCGGCAAGCGAACTTATTTTTTATGAACCTTCACCATCGCGCACACGGTGCATCACGTACACCGGCCAAGGTGAGCCTCACGACCTATCTTTCCAAATGACGATACTTTCCATCCTCGAGTCGGCGACGGTCTCCAATGAGCCATCACTCGTAACATGCATCACCAACTGATTCTCATCTTTATTTCGCGTGTTTTTCATCTGCATCACTTGCTTACTCTTCTTTTCTCTTCGACAGATCGCCCTGTGGTGGATGTGTAATAATGTAGTGTTGGTGAGTATTCTGCCATGATTCCTCCTTTTCCCCGAGATGCTCTATAACATACAAGCATATGTCCGATTTTTATGATGGACAAACTGTTTTTCCTGAGGGAACGTATCTCATCGTTGTTAACTCTTGTCTGACGTTTCGTTTTCTAGGTACAGTCAGTGACTTCGTCATTGGGTTATTGAAGTGTATTATTACTTCACAAAATATAATATCAATATGTTCAAGCTTACTTCATTGAGCCAGTTATATGTTTTGTAATATGCTTTTTGATTAATATTCTCGCTTGCTTTTGTGAAAGGGCGGCGTGCATCTCAGGTCGAGGTTTTCTATAAGCCTTCACATTGAAACGACTCGATGTGTAAAATAAAAAATTGGTATAACTGAAAGCCAGACTACATAGGTACTTACTGAACTACATTGAGCACATGCGACAGTGCGCCACATCAGGGAAGTCGCACAACATAATAGACAGACCGCTTGTAAAACAAGAAGCAAAGTGGAAATTGTAAATTACTAGCGATATCTAGCGCGATCGAGGCTTGCCGCATACCTCCACATAGTTTTCATCAATATTGTCCCAATGTTGACGACGTATGCGACCAGCCAGACCGCAGTGACGACACGACAGATCACGCTTTGAGAGGAAAAACCTGTTATCAACATCGCTGGGGTGAAAAAGCATGAGGAACCAGAGAGAGCCTCGAATGATGGAGCAACTCACCAAATATGAAACAATGTAGGGACCAGGCGACGAAGAACATGGGGGTGACAATTGACAACAGGTAGAGCCATACGAAGCAGTTGCCTGACTTAAGTTGCTGATCGTGTTTATGTCAGTCGGCGCAATTGATATGGCGACGATGACCCTTACCTCTTGGGTCCAGTGACGATCGGCGTGTAGCCAACGTATCATGCTCGAGCCGGATGTCAAAATTGCGATCACAGAGAGCATGAGGGATAGAAAGAGCAGACAATGAGGAACGGGTGATGCATAGTCAAAGTATGGCACAGGAGAGCCGGTAGTGATGAAAACACCACTTATAGCGAGGAGGATGCCTGCCTTTTTGAAAGCATGTCAGCGCAAATTTCAGTTCGCGCGGGGTGGGACAGCTTACTGTGGTGATAGTGTTGGTCAGGATGGAACATGACTTAGTTCTAACGGTTTCAAATGCTTGCTCTGATTGGAGGGACTCCCAATGATCATCAAGATCTGCGCGTCCAAGCGCTAAAAAAACAGGGTACCCTCATTAAGAGAGACGTGCGACAAAGGGCATCGGGGAGGGGTTGCTCCTCAGCAAGTGCTCTTCGATCAGTCACATGGAACTTGAAAAGCAAGCGTAGTTCGGTGATACAGCAAGAATTCAAAAGTTTCAAAAACGCACTTCAGAAGCCATGGAGTCAAGTGAGAGAGTGAAGGCGTACTGATGCGCATACTGGGAACAGGGATATGGAATATATAACGAAGGAGTGCACTGGATTCCGATTCCTTGACAAAAGTTCTCCGGAGTTCGAAATTTGGACTCGGCGATGCCCGAGAATTAGCTCCAGGAACTGGAAACATATATTCTATCTCCCTGTTCTAAGTATAAGCATTACTCCAGTGCAGGGCTCCTAGTATACGTTATATATTCCATCGCCCTGTTCTCAGTATGAGCATTATTCCACCTTCACTCTCTCATTTGACTCCATGGCTTCTGAAGTGCGTTTTCAAAACTTTTGAATCCTTGCTGTATCACTGAACTACGCTTGCCTTTCAAGTTACATGTGACTACTGACCCAAGAGCACTTGCCGACGAGCAGCCCCTCCCCGAGGACCTTCGTCGCACGTCTCTCTTAATGAGGGTACTCTGTTTTTTTAGCGCTTGGACGCGCAGATCTTGATGATCATTGGAAGTCCCTCCAATCAGAGCAAGCATTTGAAACCGTTAGAACTAGGTTATGCTCCATCCTGACCAACACTATCACCACAGTAAGCTGTCCCACCCCGCGCGAACTGAATCCGGCGCTGACATGCTTTCAAAAAGGCAGGCGTCCTCCTCGCTATAAGTGGTGTTTTCGTCACTACAGGTTCGCCTGCGCCATACCTTGACTATACAGCACCCGTTCCTCACTGTCTGCTCTTCGTATCCCTCATGCTCGCTGTGATCACAATTTTGACATCCAGCTCGAGCATGATACGTTGGCTACATGCCGATCGTCACTGGACTCAAGAGGTAAGGGTCATCATCGTCTAACCGATTGCGCCGACTGACATAAACATGATTAGCAACTCAAGTTGGGCAACTGCTTCGTGTGGCTCTACCTTTTGTCAATAATTACCCCCATGTTCTTCATCGCTTGGTCCCTACATTGTTTCATATTTGGTGAATTGCTCCATCATTCGAGGTTCTCTCTGGTCCCTTATGCATTTCACCTCCAGCGATGGTGATAACAGGCTTTTCCTCTCAAAGCGTGATCTGCCGTGTCGTCACTGCGGTCTGGTTGGTCATATACGTCATCAACATTGGGACAATATCGATGGAAGCCATGTGGAGGTATGCGGCAAGCCTTGATCACGCTAGGTATCACCAGTAGTTTCCACTTTGCTCTTTGTTACACCCGTGATTTGTCTATGTTGTATGCTGTCATATGTTTCAGTAACGATGCAAGCACCCATCCCCGACTCGTAGGTTTTCCCTCCGATTTTATTCCCGTTCTACATATACATCATGCGTGAATACTCCATCCAATTCCAACTGTCCATTAACAAATTCGTTAGAGAGCTGCTGTATCATACAACGAGAAATGATAAACTAGTCCTGGATTGAACGTGCTCGATTCTACCTACCTCACTGACCTACCGGTGTAGCTTACTTAATGCTGCACTTTTCGCTACCCACCTTAAGCCCATCTTCGTTTCTGTAGTTAGCATCACCTACTCGGACTTTTGCCCATGGACATCTTCAGTTTTTCAGCATTGTCCTGGACCCTCGTAGGGTTTGGGGCTTCCATAATGTATTTATTTCGCGGACATCCTCGAGCTTCATCTGCTAATAATAATTACACGCATCATTATGAAGGGATCCGCTCGACAGGGCTCGAGACTGAGTAAACCTACTCCTACAGGGAAAGCTTTCGGATGATGCGGGAGGTTGCCGAAGGCTACTAAAAGTTAGACGACAAAGAGAAACGAGAAAAATCACATGCACAAGGTGGCCGCGGCCCGCAGGTGTATGAGGGGGGTGAGTATGAGTGAGTACAAGTGACCCTGCGACAGGGGTTGTTAATACCCTGATATACACATGGTTATTGGTATGAAAGAAACGAAAGAAAATACTTACCATGAGGCAAGATTGAGTTGGATGCGGGCGGTACTGACATGTATGCAGCAGTGAAAGGCAGCGGTAGGTGTGGGAGCTTCGTAAGCTAGGACATAGCAGGAGGCATTGGCGGTACGTATGTATAAGACTTGTAATGGCTGCAATAGGAGCACACAGTAATCGTCATGACAGAAGGAAAACCTGTATTTTTTGTCTTCCGGTACATGCGATATCTTTTGAGCGACTACATGAGTAAAATGAACAAATGAACGATTAGAGTATATCCGGCACCTTGCGCTTTGTGTACGCAAATCATCGAAAAGTTCACTCTAAGATCTGACAAGCAGCTTGGTAACTGTATGTCAACGTAGAAGATTAATCGTGGTACATCGGATACCTGAGACGCCTCACGTAAAAGTAGGAACAGCCCCGAACGTGATTATGAACGAAACTTTCATTCATCTTCTCTTGCCCAAAGTCTTCGACAAGATCCAACCATAGAATATCACACATCAGCCCATATGTCAGAGGCTCAAGAAACGGTCAATATAAGGGCGATATAAATGATTGTGGCATCATGGAAGATCCACGAATGGACGCACAGCTCTGATATAATACAGGATTCCATGCAAGCGTTATACATAGATGCGCTCTGAGTAATTGTGTTCATGGCATTGGTGGCGGTTTCGTAGAGATTCAGAGTACCTGAAACAAACATTCAAGCTTGAAAGTAAAAGATACTGACGCTCATGGGTGCCACGGAGAAGGAAGAGGATATCGGGATATCAGATACATCAGATCTTGAGCTCGAGGGACCATAGATACAGAACGCACTGCATGATGGATTGAGAAATTCGAGTATAAATACAGAACACACCTCTATGCCATACGTACGTGTAATCCTCGAGTTAAATGCACCGTATGGTTGTCCGCTCGACTTCTGCCAACTTCATAAGGTTGTACTAGAGAAATGTGTTAGATCTGGAGCCGACACTTATATAATCGCGGGGTATGAATATTAGTTGGAATAATGCTGTTGACTCATTTCATTATACCTTTCTTCAAGCAGTCCGTTCTCCGAAAATGATCATCGATCAAGGTCCGATCACACTATCTAGATCTTAAAATGATCAGCCTGCGTCACGAACAATCGCGAGAGCGTGCACATACATATCGCCCATGGATATCACCACATCTTGGGACTATACCCGCCCTCTGCCACTCCTGCTTGAAGCTGAGAGTCAACTAGTCACCTTTGGGTCACCATCTACGACCCTTACATACGTCATGTTGTCTCGACTAAAATGAATTTACCCTTTATGAACCTTCACTGTCGCGCACACGGCGTATCATGTGTACCTGTACAGCGGTCAAGGTAAGCCTTACATCGATGAGCCATCACTCGTAACATGTATCACCAACTGATTTTTATCTTCATTATTTATCGGTGTTCACTTGCATCACTTACTTATTTTTTCTTTCCTCTTTTATAGATCATCCTGTGGTGGATGTATGATATTCTAGTACTGGTAAGTATTCCACCTTGATCCCTCCTTTTCTCTGAGATGCTCTATAACATAAAAGCGTTTGTCCGTTGTTTATGATGAACAAACTATCCTTCCTGAGGGGACGCATCTCATCGTTGTTAAACCCTTATCTGATGTTTCGTTTTTTAGGTGCAGTCACTTCGTGACTTTGTCATTAGGCTATTGGATTCAGAGTGTATGATTACTTCACAAAAACTGTATAATATCAGAATGGTCAGATTTTTTTGAGCCAATTGAAATATTCTGTGTCGTGCTCTCCGATTGATATCAATATGCTGCTTGCGAAAGGAGTCCGCGGATTCCACTTGGATGACATAAGCTTTCACATCAACACAATTCGATATGTAAAACGCCCTTGAAATTTTGGCACAACTGAAAGCTACAGATTGCATATGTCTACATGTAACATCGAGTACACTTTAGTGCACACCACATCAGGGAGGTTGTATATGATGTCGAACATAGACAAACAAGGAACAAAGTGAAAGTGAAAAGTGAAAACTACTAGTGATATCTAGCGTGATTCAGGCTTGTCGCATACCTCCACATAGTTTCCATCAATATCGTTCCAATGTTGACGACGTATGCAACCAGCCAGACCGCAGTGACAATGCGGCAGATCACGCTTTGAGAGGAAAAGCCTGTTATCAACATTGCTGGGGCGAAATGCATGAGGGACCAGAGAGAACACCGAATGATGGAGCAACTCACCAAATATGAAAAAATGTAGGGACCAGGCGACGAAGAACATGGGGGCAACTATTGACAACAGGTAGAGCCACACGAAGCAGTTGCCTGACTTTGCTGATCGTGTTTATGTCAGTCGGCGCAATCGGTTAGACGATGATGACCCTTACCTCTTGAGTCCAGTGACGATCGGCGTGTAGCCAACGTATCATGCTCGAGCCGGATGTCAAAACTGCGATCACAGCGAGCATGAGGGATACGAAGAGCAGACAGTGAGGGGCGGTTGCTGTATAGTCAAGGTATGGCGCAGGCGAGCCTGTAGTGACGAAAACACCACTTATAGCGAGCAGGACGCCGGCCTTTCAAAAGTATGTCAACGCCGTATTCAGCTCGTGTAGAGTGGGACAACTTACTGTGGTGATGGTGCTGGACAGGATAGAGCACGACCTAGTTATAATGGTTTCGAATGCTTGCTCTGCTTGGAGGGACTTCCAGTGACCCTCGAGATCTGGATGCCCAAGCGCGAAAAAACAGAGTATCCTCATCAAGAGGGACCTGCGACGAAGGGCCTCGGGGAAGGGTTGTTCTTCGACAAGTGTTCTTTGGTCAGAAGTGACATATAACTTGAAAGGGTAGCATAGCTCAGTCATGCAGCAAGATTCTAAAGTTTTGAAAGCGCACCTCAGTGGAATGGGATAAAGCCATGGAGTCAAATGAAAGAGTCGAGATGGATTAATACTCATACTGAAACCAGGGATTGGCAACATGTTCAAGTATTATAGCGGATCGAAGTTCAAGCTGTGATAACTCATTTTGACGTATTTGGTGGGTTAATATTTTAATAATGAGGCACCCACTTTCAAACTCACAGCAACTCTCTATAATCAGAAAACATAACCCGAACCAGGGCCCGGGGTATCCATATCCCTGTCACACATTTTGTGGAACCAAATTAGGGAGATGTCGGGTTTTACTCAATTAGGAGATACGTTGCTCGATCATGATGTAACGCAAGTACTGGATTGGACACCAATTGCAATCCATGCGGAACCGTAAGCTTAAGTTCCGAACCGGATCCCCCAACCATAAACTACCCTGCCAGTGGGTCACGGTTGCAGTCGTGCAATACTCCCATTAGTTATATAGGCTAATGTAAGCTCGTTGCTTACTACCTGAGCTCCCATAATCAACACAAATACTGTCCGCGATAGAGCTTTGATTATCACTGCCTTTTGGCGTAACTGTTAAGGGACGGCAGTCTTAACTACTTACAGCTAAGTAGTATAATCCTAAACAGAACGAGAATATCAGCACGGTTGGGGTAACGGTGGCCCTGACAAGAACTTTCGCAGGTTTGAAACCGCTGCCATCCCTAGCGATCCTCTGGGAGACCCTTATTCTAGGAGACGGGTGATTGTAGCGGTTGCTAAAAACGTGGTCCGTCTCGCAACGCTCTGCTGGATATCCTGGGTTGGGGGCTTGGGCTTCGCTCATCCAAGCCAGTCGTTGTGATCTTGATCATTCAAACCATTGCAGGTACGTGCAGGAGGTCTTGCCTTGAATGCAGGTAGCACGTCAGCAATAAAATGGATGTAAAAGCTTTTATCATGATCTAAGCCATGCGTTTGTACTCATTCTTACCTTTCGAATTACAGTCTTGAGAATATAGGATCACCGATGGTCCTCTATCATGAGATTCCACGACTACAAAGGTTTGCTGAACGCTGGTCCTGATCGAAGATCGAATATAACCAAGCCTGACGGGCTTCGAACCTGACATCAGTTGCCACGATTGTCTCTTGAGCCTAATCGATAATCCATTGCAAGATTTAAGAGAGCTCTGCAACAGGTCGACGGACAAGAGGGGCTTTCAGCCTGCTAGTTATCAATAAAGTTGTCCATTAATAATCATACTCATACTTGTTCTTTGCACCACAAGGTTGCGATCCATCAAAGCGACTAGAAAAAAAAGACTATGGATATACAGTATCGAGCTTCGACCTCAATCAACTATGGGAAGAACTACCACTCCCACCCCCATAAGGCGTACCGTTCCCAGGAAGCCCACGAGTCTCCAAGTCTTTCCCATCGAGAGCTTCCTGGATCATCGAAATCGTGCTCTCCAAACTCCGGCGCCTCGTCGAGGGACTCGTCATCGTCGTCCCAAGCGAAGCCTGCCGACCATGTCTGCCTTTGAATGGCGTGTTGAATGGGGTGCGCGGAGAACCCATCTGTCCACTGCTCAGGGGACTAGGCAAAGACGTCAGCGATCCAGACGACATGGAAGTGTCCAGTCCAATGCTGGCTCCACCTGCAGACACAGGGGACTCGGCGGTGTCTGCTGGGGTCGTCGGTAGCGACCCAGATTGTGCCTGAGCCAGGAAAGCCTTTGCCTCTTCGGCATCGAAAAGCTCTGGAGGGAGGCGTTCATTTTCGATGTCTGACTTCCGTCTGTAGGAAGATGTTATGATCACCTAGAGCACGTGAAAAAAGCTGTGCGTACGCGTCCTCGAAGCCGGAAATGGCGTCTTTAATGCCCTCTGTACCCAACGCTAGCGTGCCGTATGGCAACTTGCTAGAACCAGATATACTCTTGAGTTCTGAAACCTTCTCCGACTCCTCTCTGCAACAGATGCGTCAGACTAGCACAACGCGTAGACAAGGATCTCATACCGGAGCAGAGCAAACACACGGGCCATTCGTCCAACTGCAAGGATCTTGTTTTTGATGATCTTTCGCCTCGCCTCTTCGTGGTGGGCTACTCGTGAAACAACATTTTCCTCGTCAGATTCTTCGAGCTCTTCTTTGCTGCAAGTGTTTAGCACGGCGACAAGCATGTCCGTGACTATATGTGCCGCTCAGTTCTGGACAGACTCTAAATAAGCTTTGTGAACGCACTTTTCTCTCCCACAAAGGGTAAACTCCAAGTAAACACGTCCATGAAGTTAGGTAGCCAGTACGGATGAGGGGTGCAGTTAAACTGCCGAATGTTCATCACGTTGCTCTCGTACTTCAAAACGGCGGCTTTGTTGTTGTACACGTCGAGGTAGTTGGGAGCAGAAAAGATCGTCATGACAGAAGGAAAACCTGTAGTTTTTGTCTTCCGGTACATGCGATATCTTTCGGGCGACTACATGAGCAAAATGAACGGCTGTACGATCAAAACATACCCGGCATCTTGCGCTTCGTGTGCGCGAATGATCGAAAGAAGATTATTTCGCTCTAAGAACTGACAGGCAGCTTGGTAACTGCATGTCGATGTTGAAGATTAATGGCTATACATCAGACACCTGAGAAGACTCACGTGAAGAAGTATGAACAACCCCGAACGTGATTATGAACGAAGCTTTCGTTCATCTTCTCTTGCCCAAAGTCTTCGACAGGATCCGACCATAGAATATCACACATCAGCCCGTGTGTCGGAGGTTCGCGGAACCGGTCAATCTAAACGCGATATGGATGAACATTGCATCATGGAAGATCTGCGAATGGACATACCGCTCTGATATCATCCAAAGTGTTCAGCTCTGGTGAAAGACCGCCGTGGATACAAAGGAATTGCTTGTTCATGACGGCAGCGAGGGGAAGTGCACAAAAGGAATCCATGCAAGCGTCATAGATGCGCTCTGAGTATTTGTGCTTGCCTGAGTGACGTTAGTGGCGGATTCATTCAGAGATGGAGTGGCTGAAACATACATTCAAGCTTGAAAGTGAAATAATCTGTGAGATGCCGGCATTCATGATTGCCCCGGAGAAGGAAGAGGGTATCGGGATACCAGATCTTGAGGGACCACAGATATAGAACGCACTGTATGATGGGATGAGTTGGAGAAGGTCGAGTATAAATGCGGGGCACACCTCTATACTGAAGTATCCCCGATCAACGTAATCCCCGAGGAAAAGGTACCGTGTATCCGCTGGACTTCCGCCAACTTCGAAAAGTTTCATAAGGTCGTACTGGAAAGATGATCAGTAACGCATCAACCTAACGAGCAATTGAGAGCGCATACATATTGGCCATGGATATCGCCACAAACTAGGTGAGAAGGTCGGTTGGTATGGGGTCACTACAGCAAGCGACCAGCACACTCACCTGTGATTGGCGCGTCGACCTGCAAGACGTTAGGCTCCGCACGAAGAAGCGCAGTTGCCTTTTCCAAGATCCATATCGCCTGATCCTCGGTAACACGGCCTTCGCGGTAAAAGTGGTTCTTGAGGAACGCTACGTCAGGTTTGGTGGGATCTTGTCTGGAGAAAAACTGGGCATCTGTCGGAACACCCATAGCTGGTGCTTGTACCTGTAGAACAAGCCTTAGTGGGCGGTTAAAATGAGGAACTGATGACGCGAGCGTACATCTTTGACGACCCGCTCTTGTGTGCTGATTGTATTGCCATCTTCAAGTACATGCTGAGTGAAGTCGATATCGGGCGGCGGCTTCTTGTGCTGGATCTGCTCAATTGCACGGTCGACATGAGCTTGTGCGATGTGCATGATGACAAGAATTGAAGAAGATATCGGTCGCACACGGATAGAAGGGAGTACGAGTGAGACGCTCAGTGGCGGTGACTGGAGAAAATACCCCTGGGCCCACAGCTTCAAAGTTTTAACACGAAGAAGTGTCTATTATTATTGTGGTCAAGCTACAGCACACTACTGCGGAAATAGCTAATGGGAGCCACGCCTATTGTCCATCTCCTGTACAATGCAGTGTATCATGAACCGAAGTATAAGCTCAGAACATGTTTTGCAACGTGGAAGCCTAATAACGAGACAACATAACTCGCAAATAACGGTAATAGTGGGGCCAGCAATATCTCGGAACGTATCAAAAATGGTAGAGCTGAATGTGAAGAAAAAATTAGCGGTAAAATGGAAGATAAGGCTTGCATACCACTTAGTCCAAGATACACTCCGTAGATATACTGGGCAAACCTGTTGGTGAAATCAGGGTTGAAAGGTCAACGTGAACTCCAAGACTTACCCTGCAAGATATAAGGTATTGCCAACAAGGAGGCAAATCCAGTTATCCTTTAACACTACGGGAAGGAGGAACAACTGCGCTAAATAAAGTGTCAGATACAAGGGGAAAAATGCGTTCGTATGAACGTCGAAAGCATATGCCCATTCGACCGAAGAGTCTGTAGGTGATGAATGAGAGGAAGGTGATACCAACACCCGGTTGGAAAAGAACCTATGAAGGAAAATGATGAATCAGCATCACACCTTAAAATGGGAGAATGACGAACCAAAGAACAGTCGCACTCAGTACACCGACAAGGAGGTAATCTCGCAATATCATCACAAAGGCTAGTCGCGCCGCCTGCAGTGGAGAATACGAATAAACAATAGACCATGCTACTGCAGCAACTGAATGACATCGAATACGTTGTGAATAACTTCTGTATATCTATTGCATGAATGAATCTTACCAAATAGGCTTGCAAATAGCAGAATTAAGATTGCTGGGTCATCTCTTGCCCAGGTATTCTTGGTCTCTGTAGGAAACGCATAAACGTTCACATCAGACCAAGATCTATTGACGTACGCTTGTGGTAGTACACGTTTCGATAACTAATAGTCAGACGTCAACGGACCATAATTGTGTTGATATTTCAGGAGTTGGCTCACACTCTCTTGGGCGCCAGACAGAGATAAGACAGCTGCCAAAAAGCCAGCTCAAAATCCTGCAGATATAATCCATCTCAGCGCGTCTACTCAAAGCTTGACAGCATGCACTTCACACCATTTGCTGGAACCTATGCAACCGTCGAAACATTAATGGCACACGATTGGAGACAGACATGGGAGTGCCGGATAAATTGTGATTAGGATATGATGGTGATGTTAAAGGAAGTATTGGCATGTCTGTACCAACTCGAGGGCGTCGGAAAAGAGTGCGAGATGAAGACACTTTGGACAGAAATTTTGATAAGTGGCGACTGAGAGGCGATGACAAACTAGAGGGCTGATCGGAATCGGGTTCGGAATCGAAACACTTGCTGATTTGTAAGCGTGTTTCAAGTGCACACACTTGCGTGGAGGCAAAAGTTTCCATGTTTACAATACTTTTTGACATACGTATACTGAGGCATCTAGCAATAAAATAAAGTTGTCGTCCTGCATCCATTCCATTGAACTCAGGTACTGCTACCGTCTCAGCAACTTCGGCATAGATACTAATCAATAATTGATGTCTCCATTGAGGCCGACAGCTAGGTATGGATGTTGCAGATTGCGAGGTGTTGCATAAATGAATGTTGTGCATGAGAAGGGGTCCTTTTGAGAGGCTGTTATTTTGAGTAATTTTAGTTGCTTCCGCTTTGATGAAATCGACGCGTCCAGATGCTGATCCTACAGCAAAACACTGAATAGAAGGGTCAGAGCGCCTTGAGCTTCCCGAGCAGTCGAACAACAGAATTGTGCCTTTCAGGAATGGCCAGCTACCGGCCCTCTCCGGTCCTCAGTACTCGGCGGCGCCAAGAAGCCACGCTAAGTACGGATCCCAAGATTGCCACCAAGTTCTTTGATGGTAACGAGCGTCCAAAAGTGATTCGACATCAACGAGGTCCTCATATCCGGCACTTTTATCCTTTGCGTCTTGTATGGGTAGGATGATGCCATTTATTGTTGCAGTGCAGTGCGCGAATAACCGCCAGGTCATGAGACGCTGCAGTTTATAAATTCCATGAAGTGAGTGTCAAAGGGCGTGATGAATTGTACCCACAAGGCGAACCAACTCTATGTATAAGAGCCATCAGGTTTAGATGAAATCATACCGCCGCATGTCATATCAGAATTGTTATCATCGAGTCTTGACGTCATTGGCAACAAATTTGTCAATGAAAGACTAACAGCAACTTTTGTGGCAAGTCTCTGCAACCTCTCCAGGTATTTAGACAATAACACTGTTGTGCCAAGACACCTGAGATCACGATGAAATGATTGACTAGCTATAGCGGAATCAGTACAAGTGCTGGTCAATTTTTGTGCAAGATTGGGGTCTCAGATCTAGGCCTCGGCGGGGAGCGGGCGGGAATTGAAATTTGAGTCGGAGCTGGGAGGTTCTCCTCGGCCAACTTGGGAACGCATTTCTGTCGTCAGTTCATCACTCTTTTCGTCCGTGCCATGGTGGAAGATGAAACTGAAGTTCTAGACTGGGGAAACGAGGAGGAAGACCGGGGAACTTCGGAGCAAGATCAAAGTCTCGCCGCCGAGGACGCAGAAGATGCTGTGTCACTTGGAGGCGACGAAGACGACGAATTTCTGACCTATCAACCTCGCGTTTCACAGGGCGCTCCCCAGCGCACACAGTCTCCTTCAAAGACTCTTATTCATTCTGAAAAAAATCAGGAGATATCAGTTTTTGGCGCCAATACTCGGGGCAAGGCTCCTGAGCATGATAGACCCAAGACGCCAGCAAGGACTCCTCAGGAAACACAGACGGTTCCTGAACCATCTCCAGCCCTCAACCGCCAGCTGTCGTTTGGGAAACTTACTCATGCTCTTCCTCCCAAGCCAATAGTTTCTTCAGTTCCATTTATGCATCCTTCTGATCCGTCCATCATTGAAGCTACAGCTATGGCGGCCCGCGTCGACCGGGACAAGAAAAATGGCATTGTCGTCGTCCCCAAGTCCACGGCACTTGAATCAGGGGATATACTTCCCCCAGATTGGGAAGTTAGACACCCGAGAAATGGCCCTGGTGTTTATTTTTACAATTCTCGCACCAAGGAATCGACATGGACGCGTCCTGGCAGCTCTCCGCCTGCTCGTGATCGGCGCCTTGCTGACGAAACCCGGGATGTCGTTGTTATCAGCAAGACTGATGATTCCTTGACCTCCCGTATAGGCCGGTCAAATGTTGGTACCATTTTATCCTATGATGATCGCCATTACCGCCCTGGAGAAAGTACTCGGCGGGATGAGCGTTTGCCAATACAATCCTATGGTAGTCAAATGATTCTTTCTTGGCATCTAACAGAGCCAATGGAGAACGGTCCCTTTCGCCGCCTCCACGCCACCGCGCAGATGATCGCGTTCTGGCTTCTCGTCGCCAGCGGTCGCCTTCAGCCAATGGGGACCAGAATAGGGCAGAGCATCCACGAAGGACGTTGTGCGTCCCAGCTCACCTATAGCAGATGTAGACCGCGTTTGGGTAGCACCTCGAGTTCCGTCGCCTGTCGATCGGTCAGTGTCACATGAAGGGAAACACCGTGAAGCCGAGCAACCTTCTCACAAAGAACGCGAGCGTCGCGAGACCCCTCGCGATGCCGACAGAATGTCGACAACAAGTACGTTATCTACATCATCCCCTATCCTCATCCCTCGTCGGTGTATCTGCTCCTCCTGGGGTACTGGGCGCAATGCCTTTGCTGCGTCCCGTACAACCTCGAGAGTTGAGCTGCGCAAGTACCATATTTCATTCTTTTGTATTCGACTTCTTCCTCGCATGGACACACGGACGCTCATCATGGATCCCTATCTTCTTCCTCCTTTTACCCCTATCCTTATATCTATCCTCCTCTTTTTCTTTCTCCTTTGTTATTCTTTAGGACCCAGATCGCCTGTCAGTCGTGACATTCGGTACTCGCCCACATGCTGTCTTCGAACGATCCCGATTTTCGCGCAATGAGTTGTCGTCCGCAGTGAGGCAGAACAGTCGCTTCATTCAGCGCCTTCTGCCCAGATGGACCAACGAATTCCAGATCTACCCGACAAGCCCTCGCGGGAAACTGCGCCATCAAGCCAGGTCGCTCAGTGCAGATAGGACTCGGACTCGCCATCGAACAATGATCGCCATAAAGCTGATGCAAGAGCTCACGAAAGCCCGGACATGGCACCTCAGACGTTGCCCCAAGCTCCGCAGGAGCAGTTGGTACCCCCCACTCCATCCCCCCCAATCGAACGTACGTATTCTTCACCCATCCACTCTTCCTTCCTCATGCCAACGTCGTCTGCCATTCGCGTGCATCTCTCGCTTGTTCAGGCTCTCGAAAACGGGTGCCCTTTGCCACCGCAACGTGACAGTTTCCAGGAAGGCTCACGTGGCCAGAGCGGATGTTGGGTACCGCTCGCCACCGTCTGCCATTCGCGATAGCGCCCCGGCCTCTCGGTTGATCACCAATGATGCACGCATTCCTTCAGGCCCACGTCTGTCTCCTCTGGAGACTTCAAGAGACGTCAGATCCTCCGACGCCAGAGGCTCTCGGCAAGCGCATTCCAGTTCTGCGCCTCATTCGAACTCTCAGACAGATACCTATGCTCATAATGAGTTTAGGGATAACCGAGGCAAAGATCAAATGGATGTTGATGACCCTCCTCCAGCTGGTATCGCTAAGTCTACTGAACCTTCCCGGCAGCTCGTGAACAGTCAGCGTTATCGAGAAGATCGTGACGGCTCTGCTCCTAAACGTCCTCGAGCAATGATGGACGATGTTGACATGCCTGCACGACGGAGATCTCCAGGTAGGCAGTTGCACCGCTTCATTTATTTAAGTTAAATCAACTGGACACAGATCGCTCCCCCAATTTGTCGCGTTCTGAATGGAAAGAACCTCGTCGCACAGCACACGAAGATGTCTCTCGAGCTGCGTCCTTGCGGGATGAAAGGCGGGCGCTTATTGAATCGTCGACTCGTACTTCGGTTAGTATATTTTTGATGTCTTCTGTCGGGTTTTAAATTTGGATTTACAGCGCGATACTTCTCGTCGTCATGTTGATATGTCAAGGCCGCCTCCCAGCGCTCCAACACCAAAGCTTTCTGGAACAAACAGCATGCCAATTGGTGGTCGAGGCAACCGCTTTGGAGGTTCCGCGTCAATTTCACCGCATCCACCACTACCGTCTGTGCCTTTCCCACCTCCAGCGAGTTCCACTTCACGGCGAGGTGCCCATGTGTCTGGAAGTAACGCTCAGCCTGTGGTCTCTCGCCCCGTTCGTCCATCTACTGGTGTAAAGACAACCACGATCGACCAGTATGTTTTACATGCATATCATCGTGATCGCTGTTCCTTATTCACACCCATAGTCCCGTCTGGATATTGTCTACGACAGAGAGCGTCCAACCAAGATTTCCACTGATCAACGTCGGCAAACAGAGCGCGTAGTTTCACCTGTATGTCCTCATTTGCGTGGAAATAAATTGAAGCTTTAACAAGTTTATGTCACAGCTCCTTCCGCGGAAGCCTCTCTCTCTACCTGATCCACCTGCGAATGCGCCTATCAATACAGATTCACCATCACGGCTAGGCGCACGTGCGGCAAGAGTGGGTCTTTTGTGCATAGTCGTGGAAGTTGACTGACTGTGGCCCTGTAGACTCGCTTTGGACCTCCAGTGCCGGAACCTGAGGGCAAACCACATCTCAATAGCACACATGATCACTCGCCTGAGAGTCCTCATTCCCATGATCACGCTACCCCTCCTCCACTTTCCAGGGACTCTTCCATGACGTCGGTACGCGATGCTGCTCATCCGTCACAACAATCCAGGCATGACGGGGACGTCTCTCTTCGCGGTCATCGGCTGCCCGAACCGCAGTCCTATGCCCTGAGAGAGAGGAGGCAAAAGATCTTCCTGAATACCCACGTAGCAGCGGCCGCAATGATCGTCATGACCATGGTGCCCCTTCAGTGGATCATACAAAGGAATGGCGTGCAGATGATCCAAAAAATTTGAATTGGTCTAGATCACGAGATCTACCTCTGCACGAGTCCTCGCGTCACGCTGATGTGGAGTCATTGCCCTCCGGCCAACGTACCGCAAACGGCGAAGGGCCGCACCAATCTGTTCTACTCGCTATGCATCCAGAGCGTGCACGACTCCTGAAAAATAACCTTCCGCACTCTCTACCTCCTCGCCCTGACACAGAACCAAGGCGTCCCCGTTCAACACGTCCCCGTCATGACTCTACGCCTTGGGCATCCTCCGGTTCACGTTTCAATCAGCACTTTGACGAGACTGCCTTCTCTGGAGATCACGTCGACCGACCATCTAACAACCACGGAAGCTCTCTGATTGATCGGCTGGGTGTCGATGGTGCACAATCGTCCTTTTCATTGAGAGATCGCGTGAAGGTCCCGATGAAGCGGTCTTCAGATGACCTTGCTATTAATGATGCATTGATGGATGTAGAGGATGGGCACGAAGGCTCTAGGCGGAGCAGGAGGCGAGGTGGAAAGCTCAAGAAGCCGAGGCGTGCGGCATGATATCCTAGTATTCTCATTTTTTTTTCCCTTTCTGTTCAACCTTTTGGTCTGCTTTCGGTGATGCATTTCCATTGGACAAAGTAATAGCATTACAATGTCATCTTATCATGTTTAGTGATTATGGTTAATCGTCTCTTGGTTCGGCATCTTTTTTGCAAACTATCCTTCAGAGATGAGATGTGTTAGTTGGTCGATATGAAGCTACTGTACCTGTCTAAAATTGTCGTGTTTCCAGTGCATTTGAACGAAGTCCAGATCGTGTCGCGGCATTAACCATTCCAGAAATAGGAAGAATAGGCAATCCACCACAAGGATGATTGTGTAGATTGGTCCTGCAAATGGCCCCAGTTCCATAGTCCTATAACATTTCAGCCAGAGTCTATCAGCAAGATGTGTGCGAAGTTACCTTTTCATTCGAGTCCAGAGATCCTTCTGCTCAGATTTAATGACAGCATCGTACACGATTTCCGTTCGTTCTGCGACTTCCCCCCAGTTGTAGAAGTTTTTTACCCTTTGATGAGCTTCTATGGGGTCATGTTGGCCTTTCGACACAATTGCAATCGCCTCGGACAGGGCACGGATCAAATCTAGAAAAAATTACGGTGAAAAGCGGTCCAGAATGATATGTGCACCTTGCGTAACGTCCGACACGCACCATCCTCCTCTGGCTTCGCAAACGAGATCATGTCATGAGGGAGAATCTCCGGGACTCCACCTACTCGTGTCGAGACCACATAAAGACCTGCGCATGCAGCTTCCAATATGGCGATCCCGAACGATTCGTCAGTGATGTATTCAAAAATATAGATCCTCGTACGAGAACCTGCAGAGACGTGTATGATCATGATCATGAGAGTCAAATTCGCTCATGTCTACTTACGTCTCGCACGTCGCGATGTCGAACTGGACCGAGGAGCTCTACGTCTTGGAGGAGATGTCGTTCTCTTACTTGTAAGAGGTCATTCAGCTTGGGTCCGTCTCCCCCTAGGCCAGCGAATTAGGGTTGGATGATACTGGGGATGAGCAACTTGCCTACGATGAAATTGACGTTAGGAAAGGCGGAGCATATTCGAGGGGCAGTGGCGACAGTAAGTCAATGCCTTTACGATATGCTAGACGAGACAAAACCACGATATAGACTGGAGAAAAATCAGTTGTTCCCTACGACCAAAACGACATGGAAGTACTGACTAGTTTCTGACGACACCGGCTCGTGGCTGGGTAAACTGCTCCGCAACCAAAGCGTTTGGAATCACATAAACATTTGGCCGGACGACAAGTGCAGGAATCTTCAGACTTTCAAACAACTGTCCACGCAGGACTGTATTTTCCCTTCTGATTCATGGTCACGAAAGATAAGGACAACAACGATAGTAAGAGTTGAGTACTTACCCAGTATGCGAGACACAGATCACAGCGTCGACATTTTTGAGAGCAGCCGCAAGGAGTTTGTTGGTTAATATGCTCGCTGCATCTTCAAACCCAAAAAGACTGTGATCGGTGAACACCGTGCGGACGCCAAGGTGGTGTGCGTGTAGAATAGCCTCCTGGCCCAGAGACGATAAACTCGCGTGCGCATGAATTAGGTGAATATGCTCGCGTGCAATAATGACGCGAAAATATGGCAAAAACGTAAAATAATTTGGAAGAGTGGCGGAGAGGCGATGGTAGGAAATGGTATGTAGTATACTTTCAAGCCTGGCAGAAGCCAGCGAACGCCCACTCTGTCTGGAGGATGACTGTGTGTGATTACGATCACCTGCGAAGTTGAATGCAAGATAAACGGCATTGTAGAGAATGTCAAAGGAAGTGTGAAAAATCATGCCTTGTGACCACGTCGGATGAGATTTGCACTGAGCATGAATATGTGGTTTTCCACTCCTCCCACGTTCGGGTGGAAGAAATCAGATATCATCCTAATGGTGTAGCATTTAAAACATGTTTCGCTCTATACAGAATACATACGCAATGGCGAGAGGCTCATGCTTCATTTCGTGGCGACAGTCGAGCGAACGGTTCTCCGTGAGTAATACACCCGAGCCTGGCTGGAGAAGAGAAAAAAAGTGGCTCGACCCAGGATCGAACTGGGAACCTTCTGTGGACAAGATAATGTGAGACAGAAATCATAACCATTAGACCATCGAACCATGGACCAGCCTGTTGGCTGGCCGAAGCACGAGGCCGAGCCGATACTCTAGTCTGCAAGATATTGTATACAGACAATGGACAGTAACATTATTATTATGATACATAAATTGAGTGCCACTATGGTATAGGACTGGTATTTATGTAAGGGCAAGCTAAACTTTTCCCGCAAGCAAAATTGGAAGGCAGTTGTGTGATGTGATCGCGCGGTGCTAGACTCGACGATGACAAGTCCAAAACCGTCGATAGACGGACTGGTCACGAGTCTAGCGCGGGCTTTGCCACGTCAGCCGGCACTACTGCTTTTGATTACAATTTCCGTCCTTTGCAGAGGTAGTGCTCTATGTAGGACAATACGGTCTAGTCTATGGGATCACCCAGCGTCCCAGTCGCATCTCCAAACACGCGACATTCTGCCCTGATGTGAGGCGTGCCTCCGTTGGACGTTGCGCAGCCTGACGGCCTCGGTGGCGAGCGGTAGAGTTAATTTGGAACTCCGACGACGAATAAGGGAACGTCTCGTGAGAAATGTCAATGGCTAGCGTAAGTGTCGAAAGGTATTGGGTCGCATCATCGCGAGTTACCGTGAGGAGCGCTAGAAATTTTACTTAGTATATAACCTTGGTAGTTCACTTAGAAACATCTCAGTCCTACGGAATAGAGACTGAGATGTGAGTTGTTCGTTTTATTTCTTTCATACTCATATTTAACTCATTATTAGTCACTCGTTACAGGTACATGTATTTACATAGAGTCCTACGGAATAGAGACTGAGATTCACTCGTTACAGCGCCCACTCGTCCTCCCCCGATCCATCATAGCCTTATACCTCCATCCGCAGTCCGCCGTTCCCGCCGGCCGTTTTGGACGCGCT